>CAJUYI010000168.1:44086-102129 GCA_910591695.1 Galerucella pusilla
AATTGTTGAAAAAAATAATCTTCCCAAATGCAACTGGCTCTTCAAATTTTATCACATAATTTTTTATTTTCATCACTCAAACTTGTTTATTTGAGGTAAAAACATTCAAACAAACCGAATTTAGATAAAATCCATAAAATCCCTCGTCCTAACGGACTCGTGATTTTATCAATCGGTTTGTTTTCATATTTTTGCCAAATAATAGTATATTGTATAATTAGTGGGAAAAGCATAATATTCCCAAACGACTTTGATAATTACCAGACTCGTCACTACGCTCCTCGTCTGGTAACACAGGAGTTTGGGAATATGCTTTTCCGACGAATTCTACATACTATTTTTTCTCCGATCGTTGATTTACATTTGAAAAATTAATTAAAAAATATTTCATTCAAGATGTAATCAAGTAAGTTTAGATAGGTTTCTCTATGTTCATATTGAAATATAGAAGTGGTATAAAATGGAAATTAGTTTGTTACGACAAAAGTAAAATAATTTTTCTCCGATTGAATATATTGACGAATCACTTAATAATAAAGTAGAAGTGGCTAATAAAATATTCAACACTCCTGCCTCGACTTCAAATGAAAATGATCGAAACGAGATAAACCAAACTATTACCCATGCAGCTTCAACGTCTATAAATTCTCGTTGCCCTCCAGTACAATTTACAAATTGTACAATAAATGTAAATATTAACAACAATCAATTTTTGTTCAAGAATATCGTTATAAATTAGATGTTTCTTTTATTTCTCTTATAACAACTTCATCAATATAAAAATTGAAACCATACTTTGTTCCATTTTATTGTAATAATCCATTTGTAACATTACCGCACAATACAGCAGTGCGGTATAGTATATTACGTAACGTGTGTGGTAAGAAGCATTTTACGCACGAATGGAAAATAAAATGCTTTACAACGCGAGTAACGAACTATACTTTACCTACGACCTACTTGTACTTGTATTTATAAGAAGCATAAGAAATAACAGTTACATAATTAGAGGTGCTTGGTAAACTCCATCTCTATTACTCTATTACCAATGAAAGAAGCACATTGAAGAACTAATGTTTAATCATCACTAATATAATATTGTTAATAATCAAAAGTCTATTTTTCAATTATAATCAATACATACTTTCATAGTTAAACGTGGCCATATCGAATATTTTCAAATAGTGAATTTTAAATAAAATGGCGACGTCTATTGACAGTTGCTAAGATGTTGCTAGGGAAGCCGTGCGATTTACTTTACAGCTGTGCGTTTTTTTACAATGCGTAATAGACATCATAACATTGATACCGACTCTAGTTGTGTACTATACTTTTTCTACGAACAACTTCATTAATAAAAATAAAAAGCATTTATAACATGTACATTCACACTAACAGCTAGTGACAGCGAGTTTTATTAATTATTAAACGTCAAAACAACCTCTATTAACTTGTTTCCATGGTTACTCGAAACCATTGACTCACTAGGCTTTGGTGATAAATTGTTGTTTTTCTAGAACTGACGCGAAATTTTTTTTTTAACGTGCTAGTCATTACGTGTCAGTATCCGTAATGATCTATTTACTTAGTAACCAAATAGTAGGTAATATGGAATTTACTAGTGTGAGAGTAGAAAAAGAATATTACCGCACTGTTATTTTCTAATTGCTTAGCAACTGCCCACTATTCTGGAATGTTGAGCTTTGCAAATAGAAAACAGGTCCCTCGTCCTACGAACTCGTGATCTTATCAATCGGTTTGTTTTGATAGTTTTGACAAATAAATAAGTTTTCGTGGAAAAGAAAAAAAAAATATCGTCTTTGTTGCTATTAGGAAATCTCACTCGTGGACTTCGTCCACTCATGAGATTTCCATAGCAACAAAGATTCGTGCATCTAGCTAATTATCACCACTTGTGTAATAATTACTGTTGAATATTTTTTCATTAAATTTAATTATGGCTTGCTAGATTATAAATAGGTATTTGAACCTGATAGGTGGAAGTAATAATTTTTCTTTGCTTTTTGAAGGAGGTCACCATCCTCTTGCCATCCCAACTTCTTTGTAGCTTGGAGTGTAATCAAAACTGGAATGCTACCGGAACCACCGAAACACAACAGTAATTTTGAAATTTTTTGTTTTTTTTACTTTTAGTGTAGGTATAGATATGTATATTAAAACAATGAAAGTACAGTTTCAAATCTACTGAGAATAAATCTGTAAAATAGGTCGCGCTCAACCCAACGTAGCGATCAATAATTTTTCTGCTGAACGCGTGTTTTGTCAACTGATCAGTGAGCCATTTTTTCATCAGAATTGAAATACGCTACACTACGGAGCAATGATGCATTAAATGTCACTTATGACAAATATAGGCGGATTCATGCAACGTTCATTATAATTACATTTTCATTATATTATAACTACAGAAAAAGTTAATTACTATAGTTTCCTGTATGATGTTCATGCAACCACATTATTGAATTCCATTTACACTATTGCATCAAAAAGTTGGTCTACTTTCAACTATAAATTATAATTACATTATATTTTTAGTGAAAAGCATAGAGAAATGTAATATAATGTCTATGGTGAAAGCCATTAAATCGCATGCGCCAAAAATGTTACAGCTGTAATTCCGAGGTCTCCTTCTATTTCGAGCAGCCACTAATACTTTCAATAGTAGTGAAACTGATATATTCCAACACGTTTTTGCTGAGAGAACCTCATAACTTCCAAATAATTTCAAATAACTGACCTCAAAGCACAACCACAAACGATTCAAATAATATGACGTTTATCAATTGCCAGTCTTGTCAGTTCATAATTAATTCGTTCCATGCACTGGTTTGATGCAGCGATATGTAATATTGTAATGAAAATGTAATTATAATGCACGTTGCATGAATCGGCCTTATATTATGTTAATAAATATATAAAATGACCAAACACATTTTGGTTTTGCGATATTTTAGACATTTGTATTGTAATGTTTTTCTTATTTAATTAAATATAAATATACGCTCACTATGGCTCCAAACATTGCTGTCGACCGGTAAACAACCCTTACCGATCTTAATACTTAATCTATTTATTCTTATTTGTGTTGATCTCTCTTATTTTTCAAAAGTCAATAATATTACCAATCCTGATTTTCCCCCACTAAATATGGCGTTATCCCGTGTTAAAAGTCAAATGCAAAATAAGTTATTTATTCTTTAGAAAGTACCAAACATTCTGAACACACAACCAATGCTGACTGCCCACAAATATTCTTTCTCCCTCTTTCAAGTAGTTTTTCTCATATTTCCCTTGTCGTACTTGTGTAAATCGTATGTCGCGAAAAGACTTCGCAATCTGTATATGCTGTTTAATAATAATAGACCATTACAGAATGACGTTACTTACAGGTCGGCTATATTGTTCTGGATCTTCATATTCTATTTAGTTTTCATGGTATACTACGGATGAATTTAATTTACAATTGGTTCTCAAGATTATCTAGTTTCAGTGCAATACACATACATTTCTGTTTGATTCAATTTCGAATTTTGGGTGATAAAGGTGTTTTGTGAGAGATGATGCTTGTTGTGTGTGGGACACTTAACATCTAAATATTTTATTGAAATGAGTAAAATTATGTTTATAATCTGTTTCAAAGCAGTGCCTGCTATACACTGATATGTATTTGGAAATAAGTTTCCCAATTTTTAAGATGTATTGCAACACTTTCCATAAAATTTTGGGAAGTTAGGTGTTGATACTTGCATCCTTATACTGTTTACATTTGCGGCACAGAGCAATATACCTCTTGCACTTGCTGACAGCGCCGATCCTAGGGTGTCGGACGCTCACGTGCAAATGCCTAAGGTACCGCCTTCATCTTGAGAATATTTAATAATTTTACCAATACTTAACGATGACATAATCTCATTTACCCGTTTAAGAGCAAAAGGTAAAACATGCAAATACAATTTTAAGACCAAAAGTATATTTTTTAGCCAGCCATGTTTAATGATGAAAAATATCAAGATACTAAAATAACAAAAACATAGTCTTTTAAATAAACATAGATTTTCTAAAATTATAAATGCAAAGCAGTATTCACTTTCAACTATTGGCGCCTCGGCCACGAATTTTGCCATCAAATGAGGAATGTGTGTGAAGAGTAGACAATAATGTATACCACCACATTTTGCACTAAACTTTATATTTCGAGTTTACCCTTCACGCCTTTTATTAATAGAATACTAACTCCAACTAACCATCCAGTTCTGGATGCATATTTGGATCATTTTGGCTAGTGATATTTTGCATCGGTTCAACTTTGGTTTATAGGGAATATAGTAGTGTAAGAGTAAATGGGTTTTACAATTTTTATTAAAAAAAAGTTCCTAATAATAAGGATGGATAAAACAATACAAAATGGTAACTATTCAAAAATAGGTACTCTTTTTAGTTATTTATATATAAGCACTTATCGGATAAAAAATAGAGTATCTTCGTACAGAAATAAAACAAAGATCTTATAGTTTTTGTGAATAGTAGAGCAGTTTAATCAAAGAAAAAGTAGGATGCATAAAATATGTATTCCTAAACTAATCGTTATTTTAAAATTAATATAGACTAGAAACCTCTATTAATTCCATTATTGAATAAATTTGTCAAGAATATTCAAAAATGACAAATGATTAACATATATTTATAATTACTTTTTTAAAGGGTCATGTAGACTAGCAAATCTGAATTGTTTTCAAAATTGACATTTTCAAGAGCTGTAATATTCTAAAATTTATTTAATTTTAAGAACATGGAAAAGTGAAATCTATACTCCATTCATATTTCATATACGCCCGATGTAAACAAAAGTATGTGGACAATTAAATTAATTTTTTCCCGATCTTACAAAAATATGTTTGTAACACAAAATCCTATAAGCTTTAGTCAATAATAAATTCACAAAGAATATAAGTTAGTATTATGTCACTTCAGATATTTATATTACGGGCGGATGTAATTTCGGCCGGAAAAAGGGCAGGTACTAAAAGCCGGTAGGTAAATTCGGCCGGAGGTTTTAAGTTGCTTCCTTATCTCATAGGTATTTTCGGCCGCAAATCAAATAAAATAACAGAATGCTTTATATTAAAATATTTCTTTATTTCAATAAAATTATTACATCATTTTATTTCTATAACTTAGGTAAACTATAAATTTTTAAAAAACGTTTTGATGTGATACAGATTTAACGAAATTAATTCTAGAAATATTGTCAGATCGAAGCATATTTACCATGTTTTCGATAAAACTGAAACTTTTCTACAACTAGTAAGTCACAACCGCGTGAACTCTTAATTACTGAAACTGATGCCATCGTATACAAATAATATATTTTATGCTTTCTATCGACTAGTAGTTTCAAGATAAGTTATAATACTGACTAGCTATAATAATTTTATACCTGTTATTTGTGAATTTTATACATTTAAAGGAATAATCTTAAGTAGGTACAACATAGTTATTAGAATAAAGAGATAAGTAAATTAAAGGTATTTCCGACAGGTACACAGGATTAGGTATTTCCAAATAAATACACAATTAATATTTTACAGAAACTATTAAGCGTAATTACCAATATTTTAATCTCATCGTAAACATCAACCCCTCGGCCGAAATTACCCCTGTCATAAATGGTACCCCTTGATTTATGCAGGTAGGCCAAGGGATTACCGGCCGAAATTACGCCCGCCGTATATTACTCAGTAGATAATTGTTTTTTGTTCAGTATTTCTGAACAGTAATAACCTCTTAAGAATGAAGGCGTTTGAACCGCGGGATGTTTATTTGATGTAGCGGGATAATGAATATAAAAATGTACTTACTACCTAAGAATTTAGAGAAAAAAGTGAACATTGAATATTTTAAACAGTTTGTTAGTTTTGTTGTTTAGTCATACCATTTGTCACATATTCCTCATGTTTCTTTTTAGCTACTTTACGAGATACGTGAGTTGGACTTGGAGATATTGTGATCATAGTAAATTTTTTTCTTGGCGCAGTTGTGGGTATTTTTCTGGATTTAAGGCTGCCACACCGCCCTCTATAACTTGAAACTGTGACTTATACTGTATATACATAGATGGCAATATGCGTCTAGATGTCAAGAAAATATAGTTACAATACGTCGTTACCAATTAATTGAGTAAACAAAACTTTATACAATTAGTAAACACGTTAGGAATGTATAGAAAAGTACCCATGTAGATCTATCAAGTAATTACATAATATTTCAGGTCTTACGTTTTAATAAAAACAATGACATATTATTATTATATAACAACTTGTGCTAACATTTTTGTTTCGCCTATACCTATGCTGTGATTCTTTTCTATCATACCCATTGCAAATAGACTTTGTCTAAATGACCTTCAACTCAGTTTGTGATATTTTTTATCAATAGTCCCATAATTGGTTAATATATACTATTTTTAGTGATCTTCAGCAGAATAGCACTAATTGACAAAGAACTTCTTGGTATGAAGAGTTAAAACTGTAGTGAAAGGAAGTACATTTTCAATTTATTAAAATGAGTTATTTAAATCCGGAATAGAATTGAAATTTGGATATTGAGGAATTATAAATTGACATGATCTTAAAAATATTTTGACTATTTAGCACCAGAATTTAAAGAACAAAGGCTAATCGATTTCGATTAAAATACTTATATTTTATTGAAGAGGTTGGTTGATTTTAAGTATTTTAATAAATAATAAATCTTCTTAATCATAAAACTAAAATATGAGTGGATATTTTCCATATATAGACTATGTAGTGTAATTTTTCACTGTAACAATATAATTAAAGTTGAAAGAAAATTCTGGGAAATTTTATTAAAATAAAAAGTATGTGCACTATTGAACCACAAACCTGAGAGAAGTTTTGGCTGGGTCATCTCATATATAAAGATCATCAAAAATATCATATAAACTAACAATATTATCCAAACTTTGAAAATACTTCAAATAAAACGTCGATTGTAATGTGTGGCTGGCGAAACCCAAATAGTGGGTAAAGATTAATGGTTCATCCACGAATAGAAACGCAAAACGTCTTCGCCAGAACTGTTGTCAAGTGGGAATATTGTTTTGACGTAAATAAAAAATGAACAGAGTATAGATATCAGCGTTTAGGGAAGGAGGGGAGGTAAAGTCAAAATTGCCAATGCAGCATTAGTGGCATTACAAAATTCAGTGATTAAAACTGTGAGTTGAAGGGCAATTAATATTTATGTTATAAACTGTCATTTTATAATACAAAATTGGTTTGTTTTAGCATTTATTTAATTAGACTGATACCTACACGCCATAAAACTTAGAAAAAAACTAAAGTTTTTTTTTATTCATAAAATGTTTATTCTGTTTTATTACCTTATGTAAGTGCTGCCAATTTGGGACAATATATGTAAAAATGATTGTCACACTAACAATGAGAAAATCGCATTTACATCAACACGATTTGCGATAAATCATTACAGTTATAAGGAAATTGCAAATCAACACTAACCTTATTTCATTAAAATATATAAGCTAAGAAATAAATGCTGGTAAAGATTACACAGAATTTATCAATGTAAAAGTCGATAATAATTATTAATAGACTTAATCGATTGAGGGAAAATTAACAATAAATAAAATAAAAGTAATAACCGTATAAAAATTTTTATATAAGATTTTAAAGTAACTCTTGTATGTACATTAATATTGTCACTACAAAAATATATCCAATGGCCGTATGCATGCTTATAGTACTGAACCCGTTTAACTTAACTGGTGTAAATAGTTAAATGCCTTGGTAGGCACCGAACGATGTTCAAATAAACCTAAAAGAAGTTTGACAACGTCGAAATATTTAGGGACTTTGTTGTGTAAAAAACTGTCGTTGGTGACAATGTTGACGTTATTTGAGTTTTAAGTACTCTCGCTTACAGTTACGGATGCAATGGTTGTTATTTGTATTCTGAATTTCTTGTGTTTCATTGATAGAGCGTGCAACAGTCTAAATAATTAGGAAGAACAAATTACCACATCAAATCAAAACAACCTTTCATGAGATTTTGACAGTTAACCAAGTGTCAAAAAGAACAGTTTAACGTTAATCCTCCAATATTGGGCGTTTAAGTTTGGACTGGTTCAACTTTCATAGAATCGATTGTGCATACCAACTTAAAATTATAAACTAGTTTAATGCTTAAACGAGTTTAACTGTGAACGGGTGCATACGGCCATTAGTCTTTTCATGAAAAAATAATAGAAAAAATATAGGACAATTCAAAAATTCAATTCAATTTGTATGTACACTGGTAAATGATAAACGAAATCAATAAATATGATAAAAAATTCAAAAACATCACGGGGATTGCTACTGGTGGCAGCTATTGAGATCTAGGCTTTCAATATTAGCTTAGATGAACGACACTTTTTAATGGCCATTTGACATTCTCCGTAGGGGTCTCAGATGGCTTAGATAATGAAACATTCTTTTAATAATAAATATACTGACATTTACAAGCATTTGATTTTACTTTTCCAACAGATTTTCACTGGAAGAGCACGCATTCGGTGATTAGTACGAAAAAATTATCCTATTTCCATGTCAAAGGTGGTAGAATAATATTATACTATTATAACGCCTCACCGAGTTTTGAAAATCAAAGAACAATACCGTTTACTAAGAGGCAACAACTACTTCCCTGGCTACACGCCACGAAGGACATTTAGTATATTTGCAAGATGGAACCAACCATTTTAGTTTGCAATTCGAAAGGACAATATCACTTGTAGACCGGTTTCAGAGTATAGGGTTGAGATCATCCATCCAAAAGCTCTGAGAGCATAATTCTGGACTGGAGATAAGATAAAACACCGTTCTGGAACCGCTTTGGAATCGTTAGGAATTGTTTTATACGCAGGCGCCAATTTTGCACCATCCCAGAACTGATCGAGGCTGGAACGGTTTTAGGCCTACTTTATTATCGTTTAGCGACCAATTTGTTTATGTAATAGTAACGGACAACACAGAAACAAAAGTACTGATATATTTGTATAGCAATTATTCAAGAAAAGTGGGTACATTCGAAATAAAAAATAAAAAGATTCTCATTTTTAATTTTTGGTTGCTGTAAAAGAAACTCCCTCATCTTCACTGGTTTTTTCAAATAAAAAATAGCTATCTCCTTCGTCATCCATAGGTATTTCCTGAGTAACAAATATTTAATTTAAGCTCATATTGATTTTTAAGTGAGGTTATGACTCTTTTTACAACGTTTTACCTCTTCAATAATTTGGTTAATAAATTTTTGTTTTCCTATCACAATAGTTGAGTAAGAACAAACACTTCATTTAAGTACGTTAATCTATAAAACAACAATCTTTGAAAACAACTTACAAAATACTCACTAACAGTGCATGTCAGTCCTCACAGTTCCTTATTTCGTTGCGGCTCTAGAACGATAACAAAATGGTTGGAACGCAAATAGAACCGTAATATTACGGTCACGAATAGCTTGGAACGTCATTAACTACATGCACTTGCGCAGTGCCATTATAGAATGGTTCTTTGCGAGGTTGGAACGAACCTATTAATATCGCACAAATACATCAATCTCGGCAAAGAAAACGTTAAATAAGTATGCGATAATAGCGACATCCCCACATGTAACCACAAACTTAAGAGGCAATGCGCTGTGTGGGCTCTCGCCAAAAAAGCTAAAATGTACTAAAAGACCCTGTAGAATGTGTATTTTTTTTTGTTGATTGAAACTTGATAGGTATTTACTCAATACATAAACTTGTATGAACAGAAATAGGAATTATTTCAAGATTTGCTTCAAATTTGAAAAATAAGTGATTTTTCCTTCAAACACATTTTTCTCCCTTATTAGTTAAGATAATACGTTCAAAATTTCAGGGTTTATATGAACCATTACAGTGAATAGACGATGCATATTATTTTTTGAAAAAAAAATTTCTGTGCTGTGAAATTTGAAATAAATTTTGTTAATATTTTATCAGTGCAGTAATAAATATGCATCGTCTCCGAAGCTACACACTAGTAATATACTGTCAAAATTTGAAATCATTATGTTGATTAATTAATGAGAAAAATGTGATTGAAGGTGCGTAAGAATTTGAATTTTAATGCTACGGTCTGAAGCGACATCTTACGGAGTACAGTCTGTTGCAAATCACTGACCGTTTGTACATAGTAACTGGAGTTATCATTACTTACGTTCTGAATCATTACTTTGTTGCACGAAATAGTGGACCAGATGTAAATCAACAAGCTTGTATGATTCATGCCGAACAGTACGTAAAAGGAGAACTAGCTCGAGCGTCTTTTAGATACTAAATCCATATTTTGTTAAACGAAAACAATATATCTACTGTGGTATTACACAAAGCCTCTGTTTTCGACTAGTGTGTGTGTATTGGATATTGGAATAGTGTAGAGGATTATTGTGTAGAGTTTGTGGATATTTTTCGAAAAAGTGTGAGTAGTTAAGGATATTTATTGTTTAAGACTTTTGTGATTAACATATTAGTGTCATATTTAGGTAAGTAACAAAATATTTTTATACATAGATAGTGATATTTTATGAAAAGTTTGTTATTCTTTGGAATACAGTTTAAACAATACCTACAAAAATATAGTATATTACATAACGTGTGCGGAAAGTGACATTTTTCACACGAATGGGAAATATTGTAGCACGAGGCATGAGCCGAGTGCGACAATCACACGAGTGTGAAAAATCACTTTCGCACGAGTAATGTACAGTATTTTTCCTACGATCACGTGATAATTTCACCAATTAATGAAGTAATTCCCTTCTGAAAAGTGTATCAGTCTTCCTCAGGAAAAAATTGGAAAACAATATTTTGAAATTCAGAATAGCAATAAAAAAATCGGCTGAGTTCAGGAGCAAACAGGACACGTCCTTTTTAGCTAAAATAGAAGGATTTAAGAAAGATGTAGTGAACACATTTTCGGTGGAGGGAAAAGGGTAAGTGATTAATTTGGCATCTGTTTTTTTCATAACGCAAAGCCACCTTGGAATATTTTTAAGCATTGTAACTTTATCCGTCATTTTGTTAACTATAAATTCGAATTATATCTCACTTCTATAGGGAAGGCTAACATTTTTTTGCCTTTTTTATATACTACATTATTTTTGTAAAGTACTGTTATATTTCAGATAAATTTTTCGGGTCAGAAATCCTATAAAATGAGGTGTGAAGCAGCGGCCATTTCTTATAATTGTAGAGAAAACTACATTGTAGAAATCCTAAAAGGATCAGGTTTGGAAACCAACAATGTTGTTGACAATTTTGTCAAAAGGAAGGGCTTAAAGAGAAAAAGAGAACTGATATGAAAAAAAAAAACTAAACGAATTAATAAAAAATTGAAAACATCTGAAGCAGATGAGGACTATGGAGCTGTAGAAGAGGTTTTAACTGTAGAAGAAGCGGAAAGTAGAAAGAAAAGAATAGAAATTTCCCTGAAAAAGAATTCAGAAGAAATAAAAAATATAGAGCGTACTACTAGAGGACAAAGCACTAGTCATAAGTGGCTAGAGGATAGGATGTGCAGGTTAACTGCTTCTACCTTCGGTCAAATTTGTAAAAGGAGAACGGCGAACCCGTGTGCATTGGCCAAAAGATTGTTCAACGACCCCTTCACAGGAAATAAAAACACCAAATACGGATTAGATCATGAACCAGTAGCCATTGAAACATTCCAAAAAATAACAAATTTAAAAATTTGAGAATTGTGGATTGTTCGTTGGACATGATGATGAGTTCTTCCTCGGTGTTAGTCCTGATGGAACTATAGGTAATAATTCTATAATAGAAGTAAAATGTCCCGCAGTTCTGCAACACATAAGCGTTGAAGAGGGAATTGCCAACAAAAAAATAAAGTACCTCCAAGTAGATGAAAATGGTAATATCACATTAAAACAAAATCATAACAACTATTATCAAATCCAAGGGCAACTCCACATAACTCAACGAGAATTTTGTTATTTTTTGGTTTGGAGTCCAATAAATGTTCATATTCAGAAAATCGAAAGAGATGATAATTTCTGGGATAAAAAAATGGAAATTCAACTAAAGGAATTTTTTAATGCCTTTTACATGCCAGAAATGATAAAACGCCCTACTTAATAGGTGGGTATAGTCGACGTAATTATTTTTGTATCCCATTCGATTTTTTATGGAAAGCGAATTACTAAAATTATCACTTTCATCACCATTATTTAAATTTTCGTCGTTACACACAATAATTTGGACCGAGCTCGACACCTAAGGACGCCACATTGTAAATATTCAATTTTTAACTAAAAATATAATTGCTAAATATGTATACTTTCCCTCAAAACTACACTACGTACTTTCTTGATGTTACACTACCGACTAAAGAGTAAACATCGGCTGTAAAATAACCCTTCCCAAATATAGTTATAGTTCAATCAAAGAAGAAAAAAATAATAAATTATTTGAAATGAGACTAGATATTTAAAGTAGTGTTAATTGTCTGGTATCAAGTGGTTTAATTTATAACCTACCTTTTTTTTACACCATGTATATTGGATTGAGACAACTGTACTCTTATGTTGTGGCATTACATTTTATGATAATTAACCTCCGAATTCCGTATTCAACCACCACTCTAATACACGTCAGAGGCATAATTACGACCACTAATGCTAAAACCAGTAACCTACTCTAAGATCGTATTTCTACTATGCACATTATACCAAATGATATAAAAAAATCACGTATAAAAGTATTTTTCAAAGAATATATTGAAAATTGCCAATGTATAATTGTCTATAAATATTTCAATATATTTTACATTTTTCCGAAAAAAGCGTTTGTTGGCTTATCGAGTAGGTATCATTGTATCATTTTTTTTTTATATTCTAGTAAACTTGGTTATCTATGTATTTATATCTTTAAAATTTTCATAATATGCTTTTTTTGTATTTGTGTTAATGAATAAAAAAACTATTATAACTCAATCATATTTTCTACTTTTATTTTCTATTTTATTTAGTCAATAAATGAGAAGTGGGCACTTAAACAATATTATTATGATTTTCAATTTGAACACATGGCTACTATTTTTTCATAATAATATGAATATACCGTAAACAATTTAATAATAAAATAGTCACTTAGCCTCCGTACTACTGAACGAACTAGTGTCGCTTGTAAAATATCCATTTAAGGGCCCGTTATTGAATGAAAATATGACCGTAAAAACATGGCTTACGTTTTTCATTCAGTTAATTTTTATTAATAATTTTAGATGAGACATAAGGTGTTATATCGATTGCCAAACTGTTAAGGTAGTGTGCATTATAATTTATATGGGTTTCTTGTTAGTAATAAATTCAAGAAAACATATTTGTATTCTGTGTAAATATAATTTATTAAATCGCAGAGCGCTTTCGGCTGTTAAGCCATCTTCAGTGCTTACCTACAAGTAAGTAAAAAAGTTGGAAAGTATAAAAGAAGTATATAAAAAAATTTTACTTACTCGTCAGGTAATTTGTACAAGAAACTTTGACAACACATTGACGTCATAAATTAAAATAACATTGAACTTAAAAAGATCCCCTGTTAAGGGTTTGTTGAAACTAGATGTTAAACATTATAAAATTTTGTTAAAAATTATTTTAGACAACACGTGTTCGTCTAACGGATGTTGAAGTGACACTCCTTCAATTTTAAAAATTAGCATATGACAAATGACAGTGAACATAGAACTCAATCATTCTAACAGGAGTTTAAAATTTAACATTGTAGAAATCTTCTTGAAATGTCCCAAAACAGATATGTAAACTTCCTAAATGAAAATATAAATAAATAATTTGATATTAAGGTCTAATGAGAACCTATCAAGTTATAAAATAATGAAAAAGATTAAGGGTCTAATGAGAACCCATTACTAAATCTAATTCAAAATAGAAAATTCACATATATGTCAAGAGAGATCCAAAAATAACAAATTACTTTAAACAATTAAAATATTAATGCAAATAACAATGAAATAAATTATCTGAGAACAATTCCAAACAACATAATTAAGTAAACATCGTAGTCTAGTAGTCCCCAATAACAAAACACATCTAATAAGGGAAAATAAATTTGATTAAAGTCTAATGAGAACTCAATATTCAAATCTAATTCCAAAAACGAATAAGATTAAGGGTCTAATGAGAACCCCTTTCCAAATCAAATTCAAACTAGATAATCAATTAATAATTAATAGTCAAAGGGACCTCCAAATAGAATAACCATTCAAACAATGAAGTATGTAAAAACAAATTACAGAAGTTATTAAAAA
This sequence comes from Galerucella pusilla, assembly GCA_910591695.1. Lineage (NCBI taxonomy): Eukaryota > Metazoa > Arthropoda > Insecta > Coleoptera > Chrysomelidae > Galerucella > Galerucella pusilla. The sequence goes on from CAJUYI010000168.1 coordinate 58,495, forward strand.
CTATTCAAATCCACAGAAAAATAGTCAATTAAATACCAAGTAATATCTCAAAAACTAATGTGAGTGATCTTTAATTAGATAGATCTAATTTAGAGTCTAATGAGAACCCATAACTCAAATCTACTACTAATAAGAAAAAGATTAAGGGTTTAATGAGAACCCATTACTAAATCTAATTCTAAAAACAACTACAACAAAAGTTCAGAAAAATTTAAAATAAACAAATGGAACATATGGTATCAGCTTGATTATGTTATGGATAAATATGAAAGCGCTCTGCGATTTAATAAATTATATTTACACAGAATACAAATATGTTTTCTTGACTTTCTAGTCATGTGTACTCAGCTATAAAATATTCACCTTAGTAATAAATTCAACAGACGTTGTCAAATATCCCCAATTTTGGGCAATGAAGATTGAAATGATATAAGGGTGACACATCCTTCATAACAGTATTTTATAGACAAATGTGTGACAATGCAGCGAAAATATTGTTATTTTATCAAGAACTGAATGAAATAAAAGCAGCATAATTAGCGCCGTAATTCAAATATGGTAGCCAAAAACTCAGTCTTATTTGGTTGAACCGATTTGGCATCAGAGGGAGCTGACTGAATCAGTATCATTCGAGTGATAGGTATATATCGAGAGGATAGTTTCCAATATGAGACTCTAATTTTCCAATCCAGTGTTGCCAGAACGGGTACAATTGTATCAGATTTCGTACTCTCGATAATCCAAATGTACACTGGTACAACGTGTGTATGCAATAATATTGGCTTGTTAACTTTTAATAGCGAAAGTATTAGTTATACACGAACGATTTCAAAGCGTTTTTCATATAGACAATCAAAGATCTCGCATTATATCTTCTCTTTATAATAATAAATCACATTAAGCTAAGTTAGATGTTTAAAAGTGATTTCATTTATTTATATTGATTTATTCAATTGAATATTGATTGTTTTTGTAGGTTTGAGTAAAATTAAAGGATTTGTCATGGTTTTTTAATATTTTCGGTATTTAGGGTAAATAATTTAGGCAGTAGCTGGCAACAGTGTTCTTGTTTTCGTTCCAGTTTAGGATAGGATAGAGTTGCCTGTGGTTTTAAAAACGTAAAACAAACATGACGTACAAACGGAGGAAAAAAAAGCGTCATTCAAAATTTATATACAGTGTGGAAACCACTTATGGAATAAAATTCTTTATGTCATTATTTTAGAAAATTATAAAATATGCCGATACTCGTCAACTTTTGAATTGAGTTGTGCATTATGTAAACATAAATGTAAATGTACAGGGTGACTCACGCAAGTATGCCGTGGTCGGTGTTTTTTTTTTAATAAAACACCCTGTATATTTGCATATTATTGAACCGATTCCAAAAAACTGAGTAATGTGTGGTCAATTATGGATTTTACAGGGTGAAATTTTAAAATTAATAATTTATTACACTTGAAATATTGGTACTTTTTAAAATTAGCTTAATATGGATTTATCAAAAATCTAAACTAACTAATTATTAGACGTATTTGTATATTAACCAAAACCTGCTACGCCCATGAATTTTGTCATAAATACCTAAAAATTGCCTAAAATCGCCAATAATCGGTAAATAATGTGGATTGTTTTAAATCGGTAAATAATGTGGATTGTTTTCTATTCTGTCAGTTGTTGATGTGTTGACAGTTTATACTGTAAAAGTGAAATCTTCCCCAATAAATGGATTGGACGAAGAAGTACTATCGAGTGGCCAGCTAGATCGCCAGACCTTACGCCGTTAGATTTTTTCCTGTGGGGTTATCTCAAGAACAAAGTATATGCAACACAACCAACTAGCATTGTAGACCTCAAAGACAGGATAACTACAGAAATACGGAATATTCCACCTCAAACTTCAAACAAAGTTAAGGAGGAGTTCTATAGGAGAACAAAGAACAAAGTATATGCAACACAACCAACTAGCATTGTAGACCTCAAAGACAGGATAACTACAGAAATACGGAATATTTCACCTCAAACTTTAAACAAAGTTAAGGAGGAGTTCTATAGGAGACTGTGCTATTGCCAACAACTAGGTGGAGAACATTTTGAGCATTTATTTTAATGTATTAGGTAAAATCAAATACATCAGGTATTTTATGTATGTGTTTGATAACTGTAAAAATAAAAATTTCACCCTGTATAATTCATAATTGACCTTACATTATTCAGTTTGTTGGAATCGGTTCATTAAGAGGATTTCAAAAATATGCAAATATACAGGGTGTTTCATTAAAAAAACAACACCGACTATGGCATACTTACGTGAATCACCCTGTACACTTACATTTATGTTTACATAACGCACAACTCAATTCAAAAGTTGACGTGTCTCGGCATTTTTTATAATTTTCTAAAATAATGACTTAAAGAATTTTATTCCATAAGTGGTTTCCACACTGTATAAAAAATAATCGAAATAAGACGGAAAAATAATGGAGGTATGAATTTTATAATAAATAGGGTCACAACGTATCAACAACAAATCAGATAATAATTCACCCTCGTTGCCTCGTTACCTCTGGTTAACAGATAAGAAATGTAAATTAAATCGAAAACTATAACATCTCAATAAATATATCACTCGAATGATACAAACTGGCATGGGAAGTGGGGATCAGTGGGGAGCGACACGTGATTATTTGTCCGGTACACGGTTGATCAAGTATTTATTCAAGATTATAATGGTAATCAACTATTGACCACTTATTTGGTCAACTAAATTACCAGTTCCGAGAATATATGATCCAAATTTTGGATAAAACCATATCCTCTCCCCATCTTGTTGTTTTCAGTGGAAGCTGAGGTTCATTATTTTACCGTAGTGGCTAATAACGGAGCCTTAACATTATTTCTGAAAATGCAAATGTTATCGCCTACTCGTCTAACTCATCTGAATTAAGTTGTCCATTTTAGCAATCAAGACGTATGAGCGACGTTCGATATCTCTATTGATGTGGTCTACTGAATAGTACATGCTGCGTTCTACATTGTATTTTATAATAATTCAAACAAGTTTTGTTAAAGGTAATTTCGACAATAAATGGAAGATTACAGTTGGCTAATTGCTTTACATAAATCTTCGCTTTAAACTTATATTTTGCACAGAGTGTACTGACTGACTCTCGCCTTGTTTAACGCTTGGATTTTAATCAGAGTCTGTCCTCCTCCAAATTTCGAAGCTTTCCAATCTTTCGCGGGTAAATCAGAGCGCATTGGCTCTTAAAATCTATTTGACAACAAACCTGACACACTAAACTGGTTGGTTCTATCTTGCAGATATACCAGCCTCTTTTAACATTGAAGAGTAATTTAATGACCTTTGTGACATATAGCCAGGGAAGAAGTTGTTGCTTCTTAGTGAACAGCCTTTATTCTTCGATTTCAAAAGACTCTTTAAGGCATTATAATAGTATTATACGCTTCACTAAAATGACAATTTATTTACAGGAAACTGTGAATACGGTAAATAATCCTATTTTCAGTTTAAATAAATTTTTAAAACGATTTACGGCCAGAAATTGTAATAATCATGAAATTATTTGTTTACATTGCAAAAAAGGTTCATGAATGTTCAATGATTAAAAAAGAAAATTGTGGAACGATTTGGTTCGTTTTTTTTTCGTTCTTGTTTAGTTTTTCTCCTAAAACAATAAAATTTCTTGAATTCTAGATAAAATAAAATCATTTCATTACTCAACTTTATATCAATTTTTGCACGCGTTTTTAACCACAGTTATTTTAAATAAGTTGCAAAATTTGTGCAAAATATTAAATAACGATTTATTGTACACTTTTTAGATATTCATGAGATTCCCACAGTGTTTTGATGAATTTTTCAAGTCATTTGAAATTATTGAAGCAACATCCTCACTAATTTTATTTCTTTAGGTAAATTCATGCGTCTTTCTAAATTTGCAGCCAATATATATCGGAAGGAAATAAACTTCATCAAATTACTGTCGAAACGTCTCATTTCAATTCAAGGCTTGCAAAAACGAATATAAAATCGATCATTCTCTCTGTCATATTCACCCTGTCAATAGGTGATTCCCAGAAATTCCCCGCTAAGTACAAAAACCCTTTTACTACAACTACTAATGTTCTTTATCCGACGCTAACTTTTAATCCCGTATCCAAATTCAGAAGTTGCTTGCACAATTCGTAGATGGAAAACGATACGGCTACCATTGGTATTGCACGCATGTAGTTTATAGACATCCCCCTGTATAGTCCTTTCACGACACCATGTTCTTGGTATATTTTGCCAAGTGTTACAAACATGCTCTTGGCATAATGGTGAGTCGCTGGATTCATCATTGCTAGTTGCATACGTCTAAAAAATTAAGAATACATGAAAAAATTATTGTAAAACTTTTTCAGATAGGAGTATAATGATTACTTTTGAAAAATTGCTCTACGATGTTGTTTAGCCAAAAAAAATGTTGTTTCTTGAAAATTTCACATTTGTAAATAATTAAAAAACATTTCAGTTTGCAAATTAGAAATTTATTTTGATTACTAATTTGAATTATTTTGTGTGATAGTCATGAATTCTATAACGAGTACCTAAATATCATTTAACCGAAGCAAATCCAGAAAATACGATAACAGTTCGAAAGATATACAAAACGTCACACGTTTGTAATTGGTGTTTTAACTAAAATGGCAGATTGTTAAATTTGATATTTATATCTTCACTAAAATAAATATAATCACATATTGTAATGTAAAAATAAGGGATTGCTTTGGAATATTTGTATTCTATACAATTATTTCAATTATTCTTAGTGGCTGTCATCATATCTACTCTGGGTTCAATAATCAAATTTCTATGTGTTTATGGAATCGTAAAACTGCAATTCTGGGATACTTTCTGTAAACGTCTAATTTATAGTAACGTAAATGAACTACTGTTCACCAACTATTAATCGGATTTAGGAACTCCTAAATTCGATTTACATTAGGCAACGGTTGGTGAAATCTTGCACTAATGTCTGTTCTTGTATGGTACATAACCTAACAGAACGAACCTTGGCTTATGGCCGGTGAAGAATACAGAGGGGATACCCAACTTTAGGAAATACTTAAAATGTACATGTCTTGCACCACCTTATAATCTGAAATACCTTACTAGGTTAGTTTTATCTATTGGCAACGTTGCAATTTTGTTTAGATTTGTCATAACTAAAGTTTTAATTTCAGTTTGTTGTTATAATTTGGTCTGTGGTTTTTTGTTTGTCACTATTTTTATTAGATTCTTACTGTTATTTTAACTTCTTTTCTATAAATATTGAAAATGGGAAATCTCGAAAAACCTAGCAAGTCAAAGCGAAAACGAGCGCCAAACTACACAAGTAGTGAAAGGAATATCTGTGAATAGGAAAGGATTAAAAAACTGTTTTGCGCTGGTTAAGTGGTATGAGAAGGAATCTACCATCATCGTTTCCGTTCCTACATATCCTTGAGCGATGCGGAAGCTAATTGTATGTACTATCGAAGGACCACTCTAAATTGACCGTTAGAGACGGTTTAAAAATCAAAAGGGAGTAATTGGGATAATCTAATGCAGTGTTTTTCAACCTTTTTCATGATGCGACCCCCCTGGTATGAAAAAATATTTTGCGACCCCCTTGACCTTAGGTTTTTTATCATGTATGTGTATTTTACAGTATTACCAATATTCATTCCATAAGACGTATTTATGGTCTCCATGATTAGAATTCGGATATAAACACATAGGTACCTATCGGATATAAATACACATTACATATTTTACATTGGATACGTCGCCAGCCATGCGGTAGGTACGTACGACCAATGCCGATGAATGCCGCCCGACGAGTGAACGAGCGAGCGGAACACAACAAGCTATGCGGGGGAGGGGTGCGGGACGAAGCGAAGCGATACTCACGTTATGCTATCTATGATACTCACTCAGTTCTCGTCGACAATCAGTCATTGTTTTTAACTTGTTGTAATAATTACGCATTTGTAGTGATTTGTCATAGTTTAAAATGGATAAATTCCTGAAAAGATCAACAAAACCGTCAACTTCTGGTGATAGTAGTGGTAGTAAAATAAAGAAAAAACGTCTTTATGACGACAATTATTTGAAATTCGGGTTTACTGTGATTGACAATAAACCACAGTGCGTTATTTGCTTTGAAACTTTATCAAGAGAAAGCATGAAGCCATCGAAGTTAACACGCCACCTTAACACAAAACATCCAAATGAAAAAAACAAGCCCTTGGAATTTTTTGAGAGAAAATTGCAAGCTCTTCAACATCAAAAAACTGGTATAGTACAAATGTCCAACCTAAATGAGAAAGCGTTGCTTGCTAGCTATCGAGTAGCTTTTCGTGTGGCTAAAGCAGGAAAACCTCACACTATTGCCGAAAATTTGATCTTACCAGCTATGTTAGATATAGCAGATATTATGTTTGGTAAACAAGAGGTTGAAAAACTCAAAAGTATACCTCTCTCTGACAATACCGTTCAACGCAGGATAAGCGATATGGCCACTGACGTTCGTGATCAAGTCATAGAAAAAATAAAGGAAAGTACTTTTGTATCTTTGCAATTTGACGAATCCACGGACATTGCGGGTTGTGCGCAGTTTGTTGCTTTTGTGCGTTTTGAATCCAGCGATAAATTAATAGAAGAAATACTATTTTGCAGAGCCCTTCCCACAAATACTACAGGTCAGTGTTTGCATAAAATGTTCCTTGAAGCTACGCAAGATATGAACATCGATTGGGCAAAAAAATGCATTGCTATTTGCAGCGACGGAGCAAAAGCGATGACTGGTGCGAAGAGTGGATTTATTGCTAGGCTGAAAGAACAGATGCCAAACGCTTGTTGGGTGCATTGCTTTCTCCACCGCCAAGCTCTTGCGGCCAGAGCCTGCCCACAGGAATACAGCCAAGTTCTAAATATTATTATAAAGATTGTAAATTCTATTAGAGGAAAAGCGTTGCAGACACGATTGTTTCGGATCATTTGTGAAGATATGGGGGCACTCCACCAAAATTTACTTTACCATACAGAGGTTAGGTGGTTGTCAAAAGGTAAAGTACTGGCCAGAGTTATGGAACTTCGTGCTGAGCTTTTAACATATTTACAGCAGGTCAAGTCAGAATACTCTGAATTCATATGCGACCCGAAATTTCTTTTGAAATTAGCTTTTCTTTCTGACTTATTTGAGCATTTAAATATCTCGAATAAAAGTCTTCAAGGGCGAAATGAAAATGCCATCACTGCAAAAGACAAAATACATGGCTTTACCAAAAAAATTGACTTGTGGACGTCGTCTTTGAAGCAAAATAACTTTGAGGCTTTTTCGTCGACACAATCTTTTACTGAAGAAGTCGGTTGTGAGGTGAACATCAAGGATTACATACCTGGTATGAAAATGGTGTTGGACAACTTGAAAGAAGAATTGTGTCATTACTTCTCAGAGCAAGAGATATCGGCGAGAATTGGGCAGAGGTGGATCTTAAATCCATTTTTAAATGCAGCTATAAATGAGGCTAATTTACCAAATAAGCTCAAAGAGAATCTGTTAGAAATATCTGCGGATGGGATGTTACACCTGGAATTTAAGTCTTCTAATTTGGATAACTTTTGGTTAATGAGAAAAACAGAATACCCGGAATTGACAACTGAGACTTTGAAGTGTTTGATTCCATTTGCCACCTCGTACTTATGCGAGTTGACATTTTCATCGATGGCACAGATAAAAAGTAAGCACAGAAATCGCTTAAATTTGGAAAACGATTTAATTCTCTGTGTCGCAAAAACAGATCCACGTTGGGATAAATTAATTAATAAAAAACAAGCTCAACCTTCGCATTAACGCGTGTCTTAGCTTTTTTGTTTGTAACATATTAAAATGTTTATGAGTCATTATCTTTTTCTTCCCTAATAAATAAATATTAACTGTCTTTATTGTTTTTTTTTTATTTAAGTACCCAGTATTTTCGACCTCTGGCGACCCCCTATAGAAGCTTCGCGACCCCCTGGGGGGTCGCGACCCACAGGTTGAAAAACACTGATCTAATGAAAGCGAGACATAATATAAATATACCTTATATTACGATTTACTAGGATTCAGGAAAAGGTATACAAAAACCAGAAGTGATCGTATGTTAAAATCACTTCACTAATAAACAATTTGGCTGAAAGATTTTCTCTCCAAATTTATCAAAGATCAAAATAAAGTTATTATAAAACGCACAAATGTAACACTGATGGAAGAGAGCCGGCAACGTTGTAAAATGAAGTTAATTGAATTAGCAAGAATTATTTTGATGAATGTTCAATTGCCATTAAAATATATCGAGAATGAAACAACTGAAGGAAATCGATGAGTATTACTTGCTTGGTTCCTCGACTCACTAAAAAACTACTTTTAAACTAATTATGGTGGCGAATACTGTTGAAATAGGTACATGTTTACTATTAGACGGTTCAGTGAAGACTGACTTTAATGATCGTCGGCCGGCTAGGACAGGCCAAAGCTCGCGCCTTTTTTATTAGTTTCGAGTTTGTTTGTTGACAGCTGATATTGAAAATATGTTAAATTTTGGAGTTGTGGAAAGGAAATAACTAAGTTTGAAAGGAATTTTAAACAGTCTGCTTGGGAGAAAATTATTGACATGTTCAATGCTGCGTTACCCAATATGGTAATATCGAGTGACAGATTCTCTCAAAAAGTATTATGAGCACATAAAACAAGATATGAGGAAAAAAGTAGGCAATGCCAAAAAGACATTATACAAAACGGGAGTAGGAACTGCCAAAGTTATATGCACAGAAAATACAGACGATTTACTGCTATCCATAAAAAATAGCAAAACAGTATTTGGAGTGAAAATTAAAGTTGACTGTGTTCTAGCAGAATATTAATTTTAATATACCAAATGTCATTAACTAACAGCTTGTTTTTAAATGTAGGAAGCACTTGATACTTTTCTGAAAATTGCATTGAATTTGAGTATGAAGAAACTTCAGACTTAAAACGAAAAATAGATGATAGCGGTGCACAAGATGCTACCATGCCAGCTGTTCAACAGAATTTACTGTAGGATCTCTGAAAATTTCATCAAATTTAACTGAAATGCAAAATCATCAAGGATTGGTGCGGGGTCCTTTAGAGAAAAAAAAAATTGATAAACTCACCTTCTTGTTACATCTAACGGATAGCTGACACTTTGTGCGATAGCGCCAGCCAATCCCCCCGACACTAATTTAGCCGGTATGGTCAATACTAATCCTCCTGTATTTTTTTCACAACGGTTACACGCCCAATTGGGTAAATACTTCATAAAACCATATTTAATGTATTCAAAACAGTAAAATGAAAGACCAGCATAAGGCACCATTCCCATAAGGGTTGGAGTAAAACCACGGTAAAGTGCTCTAGCTCCACCTTCTTCTTTAAAAATAGTGACGGCTGCATGGGCTATACCGGTATAGACATGTTCACCAGTTATCTAAAAAAAAAGGTTTTTCTAGAAATCCAATCATAAAATCGGATTTTGTCGATAGCTTTATTCATGAGCTCTTTTCACGATTGAAGAAACTGACTTGACTTGACTTAGGGTTGAGATGCAATAAAACCATAAAGCTTTTTGGATTTACCGTGCAGAGCCGCACTATACCTGATGAAAAAGAAAAAGTACTAAGTACTACTATAATAAGAATGACCCAAAAGTTTTCAGGTAATAACTTATTATTCGCAAAAATAAATACGACCTTGTCAGGGCTAATACTTTTATAGCTTTATTACATGTTATTATCCCATCTCAGGTCAGGTCAGGTCAGGTCAGGTCAGTCAGATTCGTGAAAAGAACTATACAGCGTTATTCATTATAATATAGATCCACCTTTTGTATCCAAAGTTATTTGAGATACAAAAAATTCACAAAAGTTTGAGGCAACTGTAGTCCAGAGATACCATATTCACATTTCACAGATCATTGACATAATAGTAAAAGGTAGCATACAACTGGAAAATCAATTTTGTAGAGAATTTGAAAATATAGGATCACTATTATAAATCTGTAGTTACCATTAGATCAAATTGGTTATGTCTTGAGGTACATTTCCACATAAATTTTTTTTCATGGGAACACAAAAGCGACATAAATTCTAATGACATGAGAAAAAAACGGAACACATGATAACGAATCTCAAGATATGAAACCAATCAGTCAAATTTAATCTGATGGTAATTACAGTTTATACAAATGGTACATAGTGTGGCAACAAAGATGGGGTACCAAATCATAACCTTTTAGAAGTTAACATGGAAATGAAATGATCTAATGATAGAAACATTGGCCGCCCAATGGGCCCTATTTAACTTCTCTAAGTTATTTTGGTAGGTTTTTTTTAAATTTCAATGGTAATAACCTTGAAACAATTAAAACCACGTTGCAGGACGAAATTAATCAATAATAATATTATTTTTGAATGGTTACATATTTTAGAAAGCGTAATCAGCTTTGTATTTTGAACAGTTTTCACTATTTAAATAAATATTTCATGTGTTATTCTGATGTATTATGATTCACGATAAACATGTTGATAATAAATAATATATTTAAGATGCACTAAGATTCTATATTATCAAAGTTAGTTAAGTGTACGCTATAAGTCCCATTAAAAAATGAGGTTGTTTTGTCACACATTTTTTAAACACTGTAATTTGATATTTTAAAAAGTATAGTAGGTTTCTTCAAAGTTTTGTATATTCCTTCTTTTTGTATCTCACATAAATACTGAGATACTTACCGAATGTATCTCAGAAAGTACCTATTTGTCCCAGGTTGTGGGGAAAAATTATTGATGGTAAAAGTGGCCAATAGAAATTACTGGAAATTATTTTCAACCTCAAAACTTCACCCCAAGGGACTTATTGCTATGTTAAAATCTAAAATTATTACTATCTTGGAAAATCGCAGAATAGGCTGTTACTTTGATATCATCATTTGAAAACTGGTTTAATACCAAATAATTTTCTATAGTAACATTTCTTTGCATCTATCATAATAAGCCAGACGGAAGAGCATCTATTTTTTAGTGTTTAATTTTTAATATTCCGTTAACTTTTCATGATAATACAAAAGAGTAAACACAAGATACGAAAAGCCAAAACGATATAATGAAAACCTGAAAATTGTTAAGATTTATAGAAGAATTTCAAGTCGCTTCTCTCGTGATTTAACCAAATAAACCAAATAAATAAGGCTATCCAGAACACGTGACCATCTGACATACAAAATGGCCGATGTTAGACACACAAAAGATCATTTACCTGCGTTTTGCATAGGTGCATAGTTGTGTTGATAGTTTTTTTTTTCTATTATACCTACGTTTAAAGTTTAAATAATGGCTTGTTCCAATAAAAGTGATTATCTATTGACGTTAGAGAGTGACTGTAAAGAAATTGCCATAAGATACAAGGAAAAGATAAGAGTTATTCAGGGTATTGATCCTTATACACTCATGAATAACCCTGCTCCTATTGAAGAAACTCAAGAAGTCGACTTTCCACCTTTTTCTTCTGATCTTTGATAGTTCATTCCATTCAGGTTTGTGTGGATAGTGTAATTCACTAGGTATTCGATAAAATCTAACATTATCACGATCTCCTCGACTTCCACAATCAACCACACAACAAGTAGTAGGCATATTTTTTAGTTTCACACTGAATTATTTATAATTAATCACAATACAATAAAGAACTGAACCTTTAGATTCAAGAAGACCACAGAAGACGAGTAAATTGACCGAACTAAATAGATTTCACATACAATAATATCATAACAAAAGATTTGTGTGTCTACCAGCTGCCATCTTGAAAATCATTTGACAGCATCTTGGATAGGTCTATTTGCCAAGCAAAACTTTGGGTTTTAAGGTTAGGTTCTGTCATATTTGACATAAATTGTGTGCAATATATGTCAAATATGGCAGAACCTAATCTAAATCTGTTAAAACTTTTCTTGGTATTTACTACAGAGTGACCCATTAGTGCGACAAAGGTCACTATCTCTGTACCAATAAAGTTTGCAGAAAACTTTTGACGAAGCTTATTATGGGCTAAGAGGGTTACAAAAAAACATCATGGTAAAAAAATTCTCCTGCATATTTTTAAATTTTCATTATTTTCTATTGAAGCATTAATATTCTATAGTAAATAGCTTCCTTACATTTTTTTAGTTCAATTATTGAACCTTTAATCAAAGAAAAAAAGTGTTTTTGAGTAAAACTCATAAATTGCTTAAATTTTAGTTGGTAATGAACTCATATCAACATTCCTGTTGTTGTCATTGTTGTGAGAAATCTGACTGATCGAAAAACGATTGAAAGTTGTTTTGCGTTTATTTAATTATTGTGGTGCGTCCATTAATCTAAAAATATGGATGTTGTAGGCGAAAAAAAATAAATGGTAGCCATTTAGCATGGAGTGTTTGAAAAACAAAAAATCCTATGTTAAAAAGTGGTACAGATATCCCTACTGATCCTGAATGAGTTCAGGCCCTATTGGACACGGCTTTGAAAATTTTCCTTTTTGGCCGATGTTTTCCCAATAATTTCCATTTTATTATTTTTTTTATGATACATTTTAAACCAAATATGACGATTTAAAATTTGCCATTTAGCTTAATTTTGTCCCCCAAATTGCCTGCTTTAACCTTAAATAGCAGACAAAAAACCCATACCAATCAATTTTGGCCAGAATTGAATAGGTTTTTCTCTAGTTATTCAATTTGTTTAATAATTGTTTATTTACCACACAACATAAACTTTCTTAACAATTTGCAAAAAGTTTCAAGTCGATCGGAGTATTTTCGAATTATTTTTCGATATCATGAAAATGTTTACTTAATTGATTGGATTTACAACAAATAGATTTTAGTTCAGTCAATACAAAGAACCTTGTAAAAATAAAGATCAAGATCCTGGTTCATCTAGTTCCTTGGAATTATAACACAATGTTCAATTATATTTTGTACTTACTTGAAATGCTAATCTAGCTCTAATGGTATCTAACGGATATGTACACGTGACTGATGTCAAACCAGCTGCAGCTCCTGCCAAAAACTTGTCGATGTGAGAAGTTTCGCCAAAAACTCCATCCAAATATTTCTTATATATTTCAAAAGAAGTAAATTGAAGAGCTGCATATGGAAAAATTCGTACCATCTGAGCTCCATTACCTTTAATAATATAGATTTAATCGGTTATGGATAAATTTACTAAATAAGTATACAGCAGATGAAAAAGGAAGCGCAGAATATCAATAATCAATTCTTCTAAATTTTACAGATTCTTGCTCAACAGAAATTTGTACAGTCCTGACACCCAAGGAGGAATGTTTACAACTAATGGGGAACTTGAATAACGTTTTAATTAGCGAAAATGAATTGAATTTTTTTTTCACAAACAACCACTATAACGAATTTAATTGTGAAAAAATTAAAATTATTTGAAGCTTTTGTAAACTCAATGCTATTGGTTGTGACGTAGAATAGTAGATTTCGGTATTGAGCTTGCGTCCATGCCACAAGAAACGAACGTATACACAGAGACAACCACTCTGGTATACAATTGAAATATTGCTTAGTTGTTTACTCAAAGGCTTCCACGTTTTTGAAACTTTACTTCTTTACGTCAGGTTATGTTACGTTGCTTCGTTATGTGCCTTGCTTGCGTGCGTGTGCTCTCTCCTAAGTCTCTCTCGTTTACGAAGCAGCGATTCATATGCTTCGGCCGGGAATCGAACCCGGGCCGCCCGCGTGGAAGGCGAGCATTTTACCACTGAACCACCGATGCTATATTAAAATTCGTTGCAAAGCTGGTATTCGCAGTGCTGGTGATCTACTTGAATATGTTCGGATAAATGTTTACTATTATTTCCATAATTTTATTATTTTTGCGCGATTGATCTTTTTTATTTATTTACAGCATCGGTTGTCAGGACGTTAGGTTGTGTTTACTGGTTTATAAGTTTAACACGTCGGTAAGTGATTTACTTACCGTTCAAACGTCTAAAAGTAATAAATAGCATAAAAACAATTTCCCAAAAATGCAAAATATATTTTAAACTGATCGAGAAGTATAAATGTTACTTTTGACATTTCGTTCATTTCGAAGAAATTTAAATTATTTTATTCGGAATTTATTTCAATACGATCGCGCAAAAATGGTATAAGCATCTCGAACGTTAAAGGTAATTACAACGTTTGCATGTAGATTCCTATCGTAAAATTGGACAAAATTATATGAGGATTAAGGGGTCTAGCACATTTACTTTTCGAAATACAGGGTGTTGAAATTTTGAAAACTTGAATGTTTTAATGCGATAACTTTAAAATGGATGGATAAATTGATTTGACATTTGGCAGGTTGTTTTTAAATGTAAAAGGGCATATTTTCATAGAAATAGTAATTTGTGCAACTAGTAAGGATATTATGGCCATATCATATCAATACATTACGAATACGATCGCTTCATGCAGTGTTGCCAGTGTGGTAAAAGAAATTATCCCTCGTATAGGTCTAAAAAATACCATATTTGTACACATAATCCCTCCAGTTTCGAATAATGTTAAAGGTTCACAATATATATGTATAAGAAGTAAAACAAGAATTTAATAAGTATTTAAAGAAACTTTTCATAAAAATGCAAAGTTTAAAATATGTGTGAAGTTTTAATAGCTTTTGTGGCATAGGCTAATTAACACACTTTTGTAAATTATTCCGAATAACATACCTACATTAAATCATTGGTGATAAATAAAAATGTCTGTAATTTTATAATTTACACCTAAAATCCTCGAATTGGCATCACTGTTGTAGCTGGCAAACGGTACACTGGTACACAGCTACTACTTTTCTACGTTACTCCTTTTGGTGCGCTATGGAAGCCGCTCGAGATGATTTTAAATAACACGGAGCTTTAAACTATGCTTTCCAAGTCAATCTTAATTTAAAAACAAGCTGTGACAGCTATAAATACTGTTGAAATAATTATAATAGTTGCATTCTTGTACCTTTGTATAGAGCTAAAGCCCCTTCGTTTGAAATGACATGACGTATGCCTTTGAGCACTCCATGAGTTTCGTGATGGCGATTGTGAGCTTGTAAAAGAATTTTTATTCTGTCAAGTGGGGCTACCGTAGTTTTTGATAACATTCCAGCTACACCTGAAAAATAGTATTTCATGTTTATAAAAAGTGATGCAATAGATGATCTTTTTTTTAGTTTCATATCAAAACAATTTTGGCAAAATATTTTATTTACTTATCTTTTTACATAGACCAATGGATATTTTATCTTCAGCTTAACCTTTACCTTTGACCTTTCAAAAACAAAAATACCAACAGCAGATACTAATATCATTTAGGTTTTTTTTTTAAATGAACAGTGTTTTTATGTTGTTCCAACAGGCAAAAATAATTTTCAAAAGCATAGTTAATTGGAAAATACGTGCCAAAATATTTAATTGTTTATTTATGTGCCTAGATAGTACCAAAATTTATTCCTTATTTATTTCTTAATATTCATATTAAGTTGGATAAAACGAAGAATACCGAGTTGTACCACGCTTACCTGACATAAGGTTTAGGCTTAGGAACACTTAAAATGATTATTGTAGAACAGGTATTAGAAGATGCGGATCCTTATACAAAATTTTTATGTGCACTAGAGGAAGGATTTAATTATTTGCTTTGCTTAGTGAAAAATGCAATTGAAAAAGAGGAATCTCCGATATAAAATGCTTTCATAAGCAGAAGCACGCATATGCTTATTTTGAATATGATGTGGAAATAAAAAATGATACTAGCTAGACTATGTTGCAGAATTGACTCTTTGAAATTGCAAAAATAAACAACGTTAAAGTGAATATTATCCTATATTTTTGCCCTGAGCCACCGGTTCCATAAATATATCACGCGAATTAAAATTGAACAGAATTAGAACAAACTTTGATGATTTGAAAATTTACAAAAGAATGTATACAAAATGTGTATGTATTTATCAATTATTTAGGATCCAAGGAAATCATTGATAATTACAAACGGGCTTAAAGTAGGTAGACTCCAATAATGTTTTGCTTTCAACTGTCTTTTTATTATTCGATAATTGTGTTTGAAAGTTTCATTTCCTTAAATTTTCTTTAAAAAAATGTAAACTAAAGTAAAAAAAACCACTTACCCCCACATAGTAAATTTTTACAAATAATTTCAAATTTCTTCTCTGATTTGAGCTCCATCACGTTCTGGTAATAATTTAAAAATTTCTACATACGTTGATAAAACTCAAGTATCTGCATAAAATAACGGAAAGCCAAACTTTCACCAGCAACATCCTCAATACCTGAAAGAATATTTCATAATGAGAGATCAATTATGTGTCGTTATAAAAATTAAAGAGTTGGAAAAAGCTAACCGACAACCGGTTTCACTTTTTTACTTTGTCACATTGTTTTTTATTAATTGCATGTAATAAATAATATCGTCACAGATATTGTTTTTAACTATTCAGAATGTTTTTATTGTTTTCAAGTTGCACGAACAAAATCTCGGTGCGTGTTCTCGCATCCAGCGCATAAACACAATGACATTTTTTTTGAGGTGATGCAATCTTACGGAATGTTTGAAATTACATGTAAATATCTTTTATTTGAGGTGTTTGCTTCCTTTTAACTACATAGGTGGTGTGAAGAAAATTGAGCATTAAGTTTATACTATTCGGAGGAATTTTTTTTTCTTATTTTTTGGGAATCAAACCACAATATTATGCTTTTTATTTGTCAAATTTTTTCGTTGTGTCAGATAGGGACCAAAAATTGTTTAAAAACTAATTCATCTTAACAACGGTAGCTGAAACGCTACCGAAACGTCGTGATAAAAAATAAAAAGCATAATATTGTGGTTTGATTCCCAAAAAATAGGAAAAAAGAATAAGTAATGCCACAAGGAACATAAAGAAAATATTTGGAGTAAATACTCGACGTTGCAAGAATAAAAACCAGAAGCAGATATTCCGCTCTTATGTACAGTTTGTTGTGCGCATAATGATCATTTTTGATATGAA
Source organism: Galerucella pusilla (assembly GCA_910591695.1). Classification (NCBI taxonomy): domain Eukaryota; kingdom Metazoa; phylum Arthropoda; class Insecta; order Coleoptera; family Chrysomelidae; genus Galerucella; species Galerucella pusilla. The sequence goes on from CAJUYI010000168.1 coordinate 75,656, forward strand.
TAAAATAGTATATTATTCAATAAGCATATAATAGCCATTATATGCGGGTAGAATACTATATTTTGTCCACGTCTATGAATTACCTATTTAGGTATAAATTTTTTTGTCAAACTAAAACACTATAGTTTATACCATTTAACTAATAATTACTTCTTATGTTATTGAACAAATTATATATTTAATAAGTATCCAATTCACTGTCTCATTCACTTTCCCTATTAAATTTTCTAGTAATATCAATTAAATACCAGTGCCTATAGACCGATGGCTGGATTCGTGCTTAGGGTGGGAAAGACACTATACGCATGAGTTAGGAACATTATTGTTCCTACGACCGTATATGCATAAAATATATCAACCCATTTTTCAAAAATTATTTCATTTCAACTACTAATTATTATATATATTAATATTAAGAGCACAATTTGTTGCGTTCTGTGAATTACACGGTATTTTATTATAAATAATAATATGAAATTATTTAGTTCGATAAATTAACTCCAATGTTAAAATGTCATATACCTGGAAATGTTATTGTCACTTTGACATCGATAAAAAAGGTGCATCCTTTTTTATCGCGATAAAAACTCCTCTTCCTCAATATCTAGTAAGGGGACGTCACTTTTACACAATGACAATGAGTCGCAAGTTGATAAAGATAATTATTTTTGTTGTTTATCCATATATTCTGTCGTTAATTTATCTTGCCAAAAAACACTCGATCTTTTCTTTTATCAGATAAATTTCTCTTTAACTCAAAGTTTTTCCAATCACTAAATTTGCTCGAAAAACTGACATTAGATAAAATCGCTCCACCTTCGGTGTCGCGATTTTATCATGTCAGTTTTTCTCGTAAAATTAGTGATTGGCAAAACTGTTTCGTTGCAAAGAGAAATTTATCCGATAAAAAAAAGCTCTTGTGTTTTTACTGTTGATGAAAATATGATGAAAGTAATTTTTTCTACTAGCGTGTGGAAAAGTCCACTTTTCTGCACTCATTTTAGTGCTGAAAGGGTCACTTTTCCGCACTACTGCGTTATTACGTAAATAACTATTATCTAATGCAATCCAGTTAGTTACAATTTTATTCTCGATTACTTAATTTTTCATCATATTATTGTATCTCAAGTGTTATTCAAATAAAAATCATTTTTAAAAACCCAAACGTGGTTTTGTGAATATAACAGTGGCGCAGTCAGTAGGATTCCTAAACACATTTAGAACAAGGGTTGCCTAACTAAGTGTGGTGGTTCCTAAACCTTTGAAGGAATATACAAGTTCCAGCTGCAGTTCTTCACGAAGCAGACGGTCTCTCCGACACCAGGAACACGCAGACAGCTAACCAGGTGTAGCAACGCTTACGGACGAGGATTTCATCTGCCAAGGAAGGAATGAAAATAATAACGTAAGAATTATCTCGTTTCATTATAATTTAACATTTGCAATTTATTTTTTGTATCAAGTTCTATTATCCTCGATTGTTTTACTTTAAATCAAAATGCCTGAAACACGTAGTGGAACTAATACCAATATCGATAATAATGTTAACCCCGAAAGAGCACCAATCGCTCAAACTAATCAAATACCCCATGTTGAACCTTATAAATTATCTGAAATATTTTCCATTATTCCGGATTATGACGGTAATCAAATTTTCTTAAATACCTTTATTAATGCTTGTAAAACGGCTTTTAGAATGGCCGACAATGATCAAAGAGTACTCTTAACTCTTCATATAAAAAATAAACTCAAAGGGCGAGCTGCCGAACTCGTCAACTCACGCGACCCTTTGAACTGGGAAGAAATTAGAACTCTTTTAGATTCCCATTTTGGAGATTCTCGCGACTTGAATTCACGAATCCAATATCTTCAAAGAATGAAACAACTATCAAATGAATCACCTTTAATGTTTGTTTCAAGATTGCAAACCTTAGATGCAAAAATGTACTCAGCTATAAGTAAACAACAACTTTTAAGCGTAGATCAAAAATTTGCACAAACTCGTCTCATAAAATCATTAACTCTAAATACTTTATCAACTGGGCTAGATCCAAAAATCGGTCAAATTTTTAGGGCTGGTAATCCTTCAAATGTCTTATCAGCTATTTCACGAATCAAAAGGGAACTTCAATTGACCTATTTTGAGAATCACAAAGTTCAGAATAGTCGCGTTCCAAATAATTTACCTTTACGTAAACCCAACCAGATCTCAACCAAACAGTGTAATTTTTGTAAAAGAACAGGACATACTATAAACGAGTGCCTCACTCGTCAAAGACAGTCTCAAGGCCCACCAAACGGTTATTTGAGACCAATCCAAGCCTATAATTCACATAATCAACCTTTTCAAAACTTTCATCAAAGGTCAAACCCACAATTTCAAAATAATCAACAAAATCAAAACTTTCAGCAGAGGTCAAATTCACAATTCCAAAATAATCAACAAAATCAAAATCGTCCGTCCGTAATTAGACAAAATCCGAATCTTTCACCTCAAAGACCAGGAAATCAACCCAATAATAATTTCAGTCAACAAAGAACCCTTCATTTTAATCAAAATGACCCTGAAAGTAACCATGACTATTATACTGATGATAGTCAAAACTATCTCGAAAATCCAGACCAATACTTTGAAAACGAACTTGAATATAAAGAACACTACCAAGAAATGAACCCTAATTCCCCTGACTATTATACTGTTAATAGTGGAATAGAAGAAGACTATTATACTGGTAATAGTGCCCTTGAATTTGAAGATAGTACTTGCAATATAAATGAATCCGAAATTGCTAACTATAACTATGTTGGGGAAGATAATTTTAACCTCGACAGTGAAAATATTTATAATTTTAATTCAGATAACCTCTTAAATCCAAATCATACCTTCTATCAGGATTTTCAATAAGGTCCCTTGCAAACGAGACCACCAGATTCCGTAGAAAATCATCTATCGACCTCAGATCTCAGTCAACAGATTCAAACTATGAGTTTGAATTGTCCAGAACCCGATTGCCCCGAACAAATATTCCTATAAAAAATGCATTGCCTGTTAATTCAAAAAACCTTTATTATATTAAAGACGCAACAAACAAATTCAAAATTCTAATTGATACAGGTGCAGGTTTATCAATTTTCAAACCACAAACTTGCCAAAATTATAAAAATCGGTCCCCTGAAAATGTTATTATTCAAGGTATAACTAACCAAAAAATTAGAGTCAATGAATCAGTACTAATTCCGTTTACATCTAATAATCCACACAAAGTATTTATTTGCAATCTAGATATTGATTTTGATGGACTACTAGGCTCAGATTTTTTAGAACACTATAATTGCATAGTCGACTTAAAAAACAAACAACTTATTACTGATTTTAAAATTCTACCTTTATATAAAGTAACTGATAATGAAATTACTGATATTCCAATTGAAAACCAGTTTCCACAAATTCACAAAAACGAAATTTCTATTGAACCTAGAACTGAACAAATTTTCAAACTTAAATGTGATTTAACTAATACTGATGCTATACTGGTAGCTCAAGAAGTAGAGAAAGTCAAGTTGCCAAACGCTTTGGTTAAAATAAACGAAAATGGAGAATTCCTAGTTTCAATATTAAACGTTAATGCAATTCATAAAACTGTTACATTTTCGAAATTAACCTTAGAGCGATATGAAACAAATTCTGTAAATAATATTCAACTTAGTACTCAAGAAATGTGCACGGATAGGAGTTTAGAAATAAAAAATCAATTAAGACTTGATCATCTTAACGAAGAAGAACGAGACTTGATCACTCAACTTTGTATTGATTTCGCTGATATATTCTATTTAGAAGGAGATCCGTTGACATTATTTACTAACGAAATAAAACATAGTATTGATACCCAGAATGCAAAACCAACTTATGTAAAATCTTATCGTTACCCCCAAATTCATAAGCAAGAGGTGAAAGACCAGATCAATAAGATGCTTTCACAAAAAATCATTCAGCCTAGTAATTCTCCATGGTCATCACCAGTATGGGTGGTACCTAAGAAATTCGACGCGTCCGGTAAACAAAAATGGCGCGTGGTAGTAGATTACAGGAAACTGAATGAAGTCACTGTTGATGACAAATATCCGTTGCCAAATATTGGTGACATACTCGACCAGCTTGGTAGGTGTCAGTATTTTACGACATTAGATCTTGCTTCAGGATTTCATCAAATTGAAATAACTCCTGAAGATATACCCAAGACAGCTTTTACAGTCGAAAACGGTCATTTCGAATTTCTCAGAATACCGTACGGTTTAAAGAATGCCCCTTCGATATTCCAAAGAGTAATGGACAATGTCCTTGCTGGAATCCAAAACGAGAGATGCCTTGTCTACATGGACGACATCATCGTTTATTCCCCAACGATACAAGAGCACATTACCCGCTTAACGGACGTGTTCAAAAGACTTCAAAATGCAAATTTAAAACTACAACCAGACAATTGTGAGTTCTTAAGGAAAGAAGTCACATACCTTGGACATTTGATCACAGAAAAGGGTGTTAAACCATTCCCTGCTAAGATTGAATGTGTCAAGAATTTTCCCCAACCAACGAATCAAAAAGAAATTAAATCCTTTTTAGGTCTCGCTGGTTATTACAGGAGATTTATTGCGAATTTTGCAAAGATTTCAAAACCAATGACAGTACTTTTACAAAAAGACGTTCCTTTTAATTTTGACTCTGAATGTCAAAAATCATTCCAAGAATTAAAAAACGCCCTGACTTCTACTCCAATTTTAATATATCCAAACTTTGAAGAACCATTTCTTCTAACTACCGATGCTAGTGCATTTGCGATCGGCGCTGTTCTATCACAAGGACCAATAGGCAAAGATCTACCAATTGCCTATGCGTCTAGAACCTTGTGTAAAGCTGAAACGAAGTACTCCACAATAGAGAGAGAACTTTTGGCAATTGTGTGGGCGGTGAAACATTTTAGACCATATTTGTATGGCCGAAAATTCACGCTCATAACAGATCACCGACCACCTACGTGGTTATTTTCGATAAAAGACCCTGGCAGTCGCCTGGCACGATGGCGCCTCAAATTAGAGGAATACGACTACCAAATTGAATTCAAATCTGGAAAATCTAATAAGAACGCCGATGCACTTTCTCGTATAAAAATTAATTACGTAAAAGATTTTGTTTCCTTTAAATCAAAATTAGAAAATTTCAAACCTATACCTTACTCAATCTATCCTACTCTCGAGCATGCAGGGCCATCTAAAGAGTTGGATGAAAATGAAATAGAAATTGACTGGAATGTTGCCGAACAGGAATTTCTAAGATTTGTCGAACTATATAAAACCAAATCATTGATTGATTATTCTAAAATAGAATATTCTAACATTCAATTACTAGACAAGCAGAATAAAAACATTTTGACTTTCTTCCAAAAAGATAATTTACAAGATTTTCACGAAAAAATAATAGATGACATATTTGAAGAAAACCCGATTTTTCTTACGGAAAAATTAATGTACTAAGTAGTAAATCTGTGAAAAATAGAAAATATTTTATTATACCTTTACCATTAGAACCAACAAGTAGTTCTGAACATTTATTTGTAGCAATTTACAGAAATCGTAATTTATTTAAACCTTCTGAAAAATACGCGATTGAGAATAATCCTGAACTGCCAATATTAGAGACACTATCGTTTTTACTTTCAGAAATTGTCGTAAAATTCACAGTTTGTCAAAATATTACCAAAGAACCAGATAAGAATCAGATACCGATTATTCTAGATCATTTCCATAATGGCAAAAGCCACCTTCATCGCGGAATTAATGAGACTATTAGACGAATACGACAAAAATATAATTGGCAGGTCTCAATAGAGATGTCGAAAATTATATTAAGTCATGTCGCGCATGTCAAGAGGCAAAAGTTTGTCGTAAAAACTTAGACAGTCCCCTAGTTATAACTGAAACACCTAAAACACCTTTCGAACGTATAAACGTTGATATTTTAGAGGTACCCCAAAGAAATTACGCCCTCACGATAAGGGACGAGCTAACAAAATTTTCTCAAGCATACCCACTTGCGGATAAAACTGCCAAATCGGTTGTTAAAGGACTATTAGTTTATTTTCAACATTTTGGTGCATCACTTCGCATCCATTGCGACGCTGGACTCGAATTTAATAATAGTTTGATGAAAGATCTTTGTAAGATGTTCGATATTAAGTTGACATATGTCGGGCATCCACAAAGTAATGGGTCTTTAGAAAGACTACACGCTACCTTATTAGAAATGATCCGTGTGTATCTAGCGGATCACCCAAATGAACACCCCTTTAATATTTTACCTTATGGAATTGTTGCTTACAATAATTTGGTAAACAAAACGCACGGATTTACGCCATACGAACTCGTATTCGGACATAAGTCCTCTAGACCCCCCGAAAAGTTGTATAACGAACAAGAATTGATTACCAAATATATCAGAGATTTGAACAACCGTATCTCTTACTATTACAAAATAGCTAGAGAAAACACCTCAAAGCAAAAAGAAAAAGCTAAAATTCGATTTGACAGACATGTCCCTAAAAATAAACCAGAATATAAAGTAGGTGACAAAGTCTATGTAAAAGAAACTCAAATTAAAAACAAATTGGGAAATAAGTTTAAAGGCCCATTCGAAATACTAGAAATACATAAAAATTCGGCAACCGTATTAAATTTAGAAACAAATTACCAGTCTAAAATAAATTTTGATCTCATGAAACCTTACACTGAAAATTAATTTATTTTCAGATTCCTGCTGCTGATCGGAACAGCAGCATGTCAATATAAAATTGAGCCTATTAACAATACGATTGGAATCTACTATCACGACGAAACTAAACTTATTGTCTCGAATGACAAATGGACATTATTAGTACATAAAAACATATCAGCCTTTAAGCAAACCTTTGAAAAAAAACAATAGAATCCTAGAAACAATTCAAAATACTTTCGCGTCAAATTCTCATTTCATAACATCCTTCAAGTCAGAAGTAAAATCCCATTTGGCATTATTACAACAAATTTCGAAATCCACTAGTCAAAAGTTCAACGAAATATCTTTTGATGTGAAAAGACAAAAACGAGGATTAATCAATGGTATCGGTAGTATATTCAAATCAATTACCGGTAACCTAGATGCCTCTGAAGGTGAATATTTCACAGACTGTATCAATAAACTAAAAACAGACCAAAATCAGCTAGAAAATTTATTAAAAAATCAGTAACAAGTACAGTGATAACAGACTTTAATAACACTATAGAACAATTTAAAATAGATGAAAAAGTATTTAATTCAGATATAACCAAAATCGAAACCACTATTCAACAAGCTACTAATGATATATCCTTAATCAAAGCAAAATTACAATTCTTTGAAATTTGTGAAAAACTAATGGAGAGTTACGCGTTTCTTGAAAGTAGTATTAACGATATTTTAAATTCAATAAATAACATTTGCACATCTTCAAATCATTCATACTTCTATAATTGAACCCGAAAATTTGATTACTGCTCTTAAACAAATATCTGAGAATACCTTAAGAAAAAGTTTACCATTACCAATAAAATATTCAACAGTTTCACAATACCTAGAAATAATTAATCTTGAAGCATATCAAACAAATTCAGATCTTGTTTTCGTTCTCAAAATTCCACTTATTGAATTACAAGTATTTACTTTATATCACTTATATCCAATTCCAATATATGATAATAGAACTGGACTTCACCATATTTTATCATTTTCTCAAAAATACCTAGCGCGAGATGATGATTCTTTAACTTATATACCCATCGATAATCTACAAGGATGCAAGCAACTATCGACGAATCAAAAGTTGTGCCGCGATATTTACGCTTATCCTATAGACGATAACACAATGTGTGAGGCCCGTTTACTAAAACAATACATTTCCAGAAAACTGTAAAAGTGCGGTGGTTAACGGACAAGGTTACAATGTACAAAAACTTAAGAAAACATGTGGCTAGTGTTAATTGCTGAACCGGTACGTGCGACTATTTACTGTCCGAACAGAAAAACAGAAACAATAACTATAAAGAAAAACTCTATTTTACAATTATTTTCGGAGTGCTTCGGTTTTGTCGGTATAACCAAAATACAAGCCAACGCTAAGAAAACTATTAATATATCTCATGAACCTCACCCAGTAGTAATTGACTACAATTGCTGCCAAAGTGTACCAAATAATTTAGAAATACCAAAATTGGAAAAACTAGATTTAAATAACATTAACGCGAACGATCTACTAGTAACGAAAAATAAATTAGACCAATATTCTAGAGATTTAGACGAACTTATAAACAAACCGTTTGTCGAGAAAAATATCTCTTGGTTCTTTTATTTTACGATTGCACTCATTGCCTTATTAATTGTTCTTTACACGTGTTACAAATTTAGAAATATGAGTCAGGAAACCAACAGAAGAGCCTATTTCTGAAAAATCAAATAACGTTTTTATCGGACTTCAAAATATCCTTCCCAAAAGAAGACCCAAGCTCGACGCACCCGAAGAAATTGAATCAGAAGTTGTTAATTAAGCTATACCCTTATAATTTTGTAATTCTATTAATCTTGTAATTTTTACCTTTTATGAATTTTGTATTCTTTACTTTTATAAATTTTGTATTTCTCATTTTTATTAATTTCAAATTGCTGTTTATTTACCAGCAATTTTATTTTATGGGGGAGTTGTTATATACGAAATATTGCTGACGTTTGAGTTACACCGATGTCATATTACAAGATGATAACAACTTCTCTATTTTCATGGGAACGACGCTAGATTGCATTTTACATAAAAATTAACGCTGACGTTTTATTAAAAAACTTATAAATTAGATTTATCTAATGCAATCCAGTTAGTTACAATTTTATTCTCGATTACTTAATTTTCTATTTTCATCATATTATTGTATCTCAAGTGTTATTCACATAAAAATCATTTTTAAAAATCCAAACGTGGTTTTGTGAATATAACATATATATTTGGATGATTGTAGTTTACCAAATCACTGAAAAATTAATAAATTCATTATAATTCTACTATAATTTTTAATAAGAAAAGCACTTATTTTTCAATCATTTTTTAATAGCCCCGGTATAAGCCTCATCAAATGAATGTTAAATTATAATAATTAATTTGTTGATATGTATTCAATAAGAAAAGTTTCTTTATGTTAAATTTAGGGTTTTTTTCCGCATACTAGTAGAAAAAATAGTGTACCTAACACGTGCGTAAAGTGACTTTCAAAGAATTGTAATTTTGCTTTGATTAAGGATATATCATTAGTAGCTTGTTGAATAGTGGTTTCGATTTTGGTTATATCTGAATTAAATACTTTTTCATCTATTTTAAATTGTTCTATAGTGTTATTAAAGTCTGTTATCACTGTACTTGTTACTGATTTTTTAATAAATTTTCTAGCTGATTTTGGTCTGTTTTTAGTTTATTGATACAGTCTGTGAAATATTCACCATTGAAAATTGAAGCTTTTATTAAAACAGAAAATCAATCTCACAAAAGTAAATTCAACCTCTTCAGCTAAATTATTCACAATTGTTGAGGAATCTATTTCTATTGCCACATCCCGATGAATACTCATATTGGGGCAGTATGCTAATAAAAAATTATTGTACCTTCATTGTATTATCTATGGGGAGGGTTTGAACCCCCAACCCCCCCCCCTTATATACGTCCCAGGTTGGAAGTAACTGAAAAAAAGGCAGATCTGTGATTAATCCTAATCAAAATATCACAATAATGAACCGTTTAAATGTATTACAAATGTTTTGACTCAAAAAAATTTAATTAGTTGATTGTTTAGAATAAGCGCAAGCGCGACCTATCAATCGGGAGAAAATACATTATGCAAAATAGGTTGCAGACGTACCTTTCGTAGCAACAATGTGTCTTACGTCTTTTTCTACTATCCCACTGACAGTTGTCGTCAGGTCTGTACTTTGTTGATTACGGTCAATTATTATTTATGAAAAGTGAATATTAATCTGATTTTTATATTTATTTAAATAATACAAAAATATACTAGATAGGCGGAAAAACATCAGCATTTTGAAAGATATCAAGTATTTTCAGTTCGAAAAAGAAGCTGTAATTATTTCATAGCCTTTTCGATTTGGCTGAATAGGTACACTATATGTCAAAATAGCAAATGAAATAAACGACCGATATACGTCACAAACGATGACGCATACCAAGAAGTCTATTGAATGTACTATAATGTCTTTCATATGATAGCACAAACCGTTTTCTACTAGGATTCATGTCAAAAATCACTATACTTGCATGCTCTATTGATTGGCCTATTTGTTGCAATTTTGACAAAGGCAGTCATAGTTAATTCCAGGCTCTTTTACGCCACTGACAGGTCGGCCATATTGTACTGGAGGGAAAGGTTTTCATTGTCTACTGGTAAACAACGGATATTTAGATTTTAATTTACGATTAGTCCTCAAAGGTATTTAAAAAGCCATCGTTTTGTAGTGTTGGTAAGTGTGGATTTTCGTCTGTTTTAAACAAGGAGAGTTGATTCTTTAAAATAGTAGTTTACCTAACTAGTGCGTTATGTATTTAATAATAAATGCTTCTTTATGTTAACTCTTGGGATATTTTTCCGCACGCTAGTAGACAAAATCGTGTACCTAACAGATGCGTAAAGTGACTTTTCGCACTTGTTAGGTAAACTTGAGGGTAAACTACTATATACAACCAATTTTGTTAATAATTTGGAAAGTACTTTTTTTGTATTACTTATACTTCAGAAATGTATTTGACTGATTTTGAATAATATTTAAAATCATATACTATATACATATTATGTTATAATTATTATTAGGTTTATTATATTATTTGTTATATGTATCAGTTTCAGTCGGTCAGTTTCCAAAATGAATTATTAATACTATCACGTAAATAAAAAAAATTAAGCTGACCTTTATTTTATACAAATCCCAATAACACTATAACACCAGCAGAAATTCTACGTTATCTAATTTTTTCAAGAAGTTACTGAAGGAATAGAAAACATACTGCATAAACTGCTGAAAATACAACGCATATTTTTTTATGTAAATAGAAAAATAGATTTAAAAAAAAACTTTGACAATACAGAAAATACTGCCGAAAATACAAGGAAAAGTGCAATGCAGATAATAGTGTACAGATTTTTCATCAGTGGTTTACCCATCGATTTATAATTATTTTGTATTGTGAGCAAATTAATATGCATTGGGTGGTTGGATTTTTTCACTAGCTCCCGTTCAGCCGCATATTGCATAACTAAATGTATAAAATGTTTTTCTTATTTATTTGAACTATTTTTACCGTGGGATAAAATTATACGCTCACTATGGCTAATTACTATTGATTTATTGAAGAAACACTTACACACTATAATAAACTTAATGTCTATTAATTTATCTACACTCGGTATAATAATTGTCCTAATTTATCTTCAACACTATTTATATTCACTATCTGTTCACTCACTGTATACTGAAACTGTTTACCGATTCACTGTATACTGAACAACTCCCCGACTCACTCAAAAACCCGCGTATATATAGTCCTTCGTAACTCGAGACCCTTCTTGAATATACCACCTCTGCGTATACTTTATAATTCGAGAACATTCGCGATAAACCATTGTATGGCCTGGTACGCTTCGAGAACAGTCTGAATATTACCTGCGAAAGAACCTTTCTAGAAAGGTCGCATTTATAGTTTGCGACAGGACCGGCTTCTGAATCAGTGAGTTCGTAACATAAATATAAAAATATAACCATCATTTTCCCTTTCCTGTTTTATACCTAAAGGTGTAAGTACTCCAACTTTTTATCAGTTTATTGCCAAAAGGAACGCGTTTTTAGAATCTCGTTCCTTTGAAAGTAGCACAATACCGAAAAACGAACACTTTACTAAAAATTAAGAATTAATTTTCTGTAACACGTTACTTCAAAATTTACAATAACAATGATTTCAGAAAGTAAGACATGAGTTGTTCGTTATTTTTTTGAATGAGTAACGGTAACGAATATGTGACGCTTTACTTTTTTATAGTAATGATCCCAGCTCAGGGACAACGTATGTAGGATCCACGGTAGGTTCATTATTAAAATTGTGCATAATGAATTATATAATGAGCAGTAGTTATTTTATGTCAGACTGGAGATAGTTCTAATTAAAAAATATTGTGACACTTCCTTTTTCCTAAAAATAATACGTTAGAATATATTTTTGTTCAGTTGTTAATAATTATAAAAACAAGTATAATAAATTCATGTTTTCAACTACTAGCTGTGAAGTTGACAATAACTGCTTCTTCTAGCCAACTGAGAAGTTGAATTTCTCTATTAGTGGATAATAATGTTTTCTCTTATTAACCTAGGTCAATAATGAACAAATTCAAATATTTTGAGAATTCAGGGATAGTAGTTCAACAAAAACTTGTGCAACATAATTTTGTATACCCAGGAGATTGTCTTTAACATATTTTCTGCTCAAAATTACCTATCAAGATAACATTATTTAAATAAAAATGTCATTAGTTTAAAATTCGCACTCAACCAAAAATGACTGATGACATAACAAGTATGTTCATAATATATCAAAAACTGACAGTGTCAATCAGACGAGGGGGTAAACGCTTCTCGTGGTGGATTTGTGAATTATTTTCAATTTTTGTCATAAATTTGGCTAGTAGTGGGAAAAATTGTATATACACCATGGTGGTGAAGACATTTATAAAACTAGCACCTTATTTTGGTGCTCGGTGAATAACCTTGGTGTATAATATACTATTTTTTACCTATAAACTTTTTTAAATAAACCAAGCATTTAGCCAAAATTTTTAATAAAAACACTTTACTCGGAGAATGTTTTACTTAACGATAGACCTAAGAATACTGGGCATTCTTTTCTTGCAAGGGTAAATTATTTACAATGGTAATGACAAATTACTGAATCTTGACATGTAATTATTGCAAGTCATAGACTTCAATTAGTGCAGAAAAGAGAAATCAACATAATATCAATATTTAACATGCAGGCCACTTGTTAATCCTAAAAAGGTATCATTTGAATTTCATACAACCTAAAATGATATCTATTACAGTTTATGTCTCTGGAATTTCTATGTATTCACATTAAAACCTTTGATTAAAATAATAAAATAATCAAGTGTTTGTGCAGACAAATAAAAGTATAAAAAAAGAAGCAAGATTTTATATAGGTTGGTATTACAAGGTGAAACTTTGTAGGCATTTATATAAAAAAAGGTTGAACAAACTTACTTATATTGTAATGAGTTGAATAATCAAAAAAAGTTAATGTGATAATGAAAGAAACAATAGAGATTTAACACTAGAAAAATTGAATAATGTAATAGTGAAGTAAAATAGCAAAGATTGGATAAGGACAAGCAGGAGACAAGGAGTTAGTTATATTGTGAAATCCTAGCCCTGTTCAACTTGGAACTGTAATTCATTGTCTGTCAGGGCACTTAGCACAAGAAGTGGACGTTTGTTCTTAGTGAACAGTCTACTCTTTGAAAAGTAATCTTAAAATTTGTAGATACTATTATCTTGTCATCTATATATTTTTATATCCAATCAAGAATAACTTTTAAGCCACAACAAAAAGGCTTCCACACTTTGATGATGATATTTTAACTTAAAATTGGTGATAATATTGTTCAAGACAAGTTTGGCGAAATAGGTACGGTACATACCTTTTTAATATACCTATAATATAGAATGGGTAGTTTAAACTGGATGCAGAAATTTGGAGATTTAAAATGTTGTCAACTCTAAACTAACTTTCTCTTGTAATTTAAATGTGCCTTCTAGACTAATTTGTGTAAGTTAATTATAAGAATATTTATAAAAATTTAGATAGGTAGTTGAAGATAAATATGTCTAATAATCTGCTCCATCTTTAGAGTTTATAAATGGAAAAAAAAATGATATTAAATCTTCAACCAATCATATGTCAGTATCCCATATAATAGTACATAAATATAATTGCTAGAATTGTAGTAAATTACTGTCAATTAGTGCAAAATATATAATTTATATTAAAATAAAGATGTACTTACGTGTAGGAACTGGACATCATTATGCTTGGAATGCTTCTGATTTAACAAATTTCACTTTGGACTGGAATTACGAGTTAAATGACCTTTCGACCATGACATTGAATACAAACCCTACTGACACAGTTTACGAAGATGTTATGTACCTACGTAACTGAAGAATAAAAAGTATTTTCATAAATAATCATGTTGAACACCGGTGAATAAGATATTTTGAAAACCGAAAAATTTAAAAATATTTAAAATTCAGAACCTGCGCTTTAGTTCATAAATTAAAATTAAAAAGATATTTACATACTGATTAACACTTAATTTACAATTATTATAGATTGATTATATATTTCAAAAAAGTTGTATAAGATGTTATTAGTTTTAATTCTCACAAACCTTTACTAAAAATAAAGCCCTAAAATACTTGGACTTTGGACTTGGAGTATTTAATAAATAAAACCAAACCATAAAACTGAAAATCTTTAGTGCCAAGAAATATTCTTCTGTTTTAATAGGTTTTACGACTGATATTCTAAGCTGGCCAACCACAACATTCTTTAAGTCGAAACCATAGAGAAATATAATTTTGTCTATGGTCGAAACTAAAACAATCTTTTTTAAAATTGAATTGACACAAATAAGGTAGATTCATGCAAGAAAAAATTAAAACTGAAATTAATTTAAAACTGAAACGAAGAAGATAAAACCATGTTATTTTTTAATTGAAATCTTAATTTCTTAGTTTCTTGCATGAACATCTACATTACACGCAAATGCTCATGCAAGAAACTACGAAATTGAGATTTAAATTGAAAAATAGCATGGTTTTATCTTCTTAGTTTTAGTTTTAAATTAATCTTAGTTTTAATTTTCTCTTGCTTGAATCCACCGTGTATGGTATTGCTTTTAAACTCGGAACGTACTATTTATTCTGTGGTTGAATTTATCTGCCAAAGCTGTCACTAGTCAATATTTTATCATAAATGCCTCCATGCATAAATGAAATTTTATTTTTTTTGTTGATTGTTGATTTGCTGATTTGTTGATTTTTGTTGATTTTTGATTGATACTGTAGTAGGTTATCTGTTATAGTTATAAATTCCAATTTTTTTTACAAACTTACCATTGGTTGTCCTGGCTGTCAAAATTCACAACTGGTAAATTTGTTTTTAAGTTACCTGAACTGTCATAGTATAACTGTATTTGATATTTGATCGGTGACGAGACGAGTGTTGTTTAATGGGATACGAGAACGGGAAAGTTTTTTGTTTCGTGCGTAATTTTGATAAATTTTCAGTGAAATTCTCATGTGACATGACTTTCTAGTGCTCATAATGGCCTCAACATCGAATTGTGACCCGAAAGTGTTGATGGCAAAGGGAAAAAGGGCCACAGCAACATACATTCATGCCGATTGTTCAAATGAAAGAAATCCCCAGCACCTAAATGAAGTTATGGATAATTTATTAAATCCTCAAAAATCTATAGAAGAATGGGAGACTATAGATTGGTGCAAGTGGCTTATGGCAGGGGGCAGAACTCCAGATGAATTCGCTAGCACAGGTGAGAATAACTGAATGACATTTCAGGACATTGTTACCTTGCCAATGGCCTTGCAAGTTGTCTTTGAATTCGTCATCCAAGTTATTTTTTAGTTTTCATGTATTTATTTCTAATTGTTTCATAAATAAACTGATATATAAAATCTGGAAGCACTAGTACCTCGACTAGTACTGAGCCATTGCACATAACTGTTATCTGAAAGTTAATTAACCTTTTGAATTTAATTTGTCCACCAAAGTAAAACCTGTGTATATTTATGCATAATAACTATTTTGATTGAATAAATCAGACAGTACCTATATCAAATTTAAATATTTTGAATTGCATGAGTATAATCACAGCCTATAAAGTTCATTACCCTCATAAAGAATCATGATGTTCACTACTGGAAACTGTCAAATAGTTTAATGTAAGTTTCTTACTTATTCCAAACTATTTATAGTTATTTAGTACTATTTCAGAAATTATTTTTATTTATGAATAGATGGTGAAATATGTCAAATAAGGATTTATAATAATTTTATACTTGTACTTATATTATTCTTATTGTTTAGATTATAATTTCCTTTTAAGAATATTTGTTCTTGTTTACTTATTCATGATTATAAAATGACATCTACACCAAATTATGCCTATTTAAATTAATGTTCAATTTAAAAATTAAAAGTTACATTACTACAAAAACTTTTTAATCTTGCTATTTTTAAACAAATTTAATCTCGAATTTCATAATAGATTTAAAGACCATATTGATTTACATGTGTTTTGTAGCCTACTTACTAAACAACTAATACCTATCTTTATAACTTCTTGTGTAACAGACAATTGACATTTTTAAAAATTTCAATTTTTGGTATTGTATTGATATGAATCAGTAAATTTATTCACATGTGGCAATTAATCCAATGAAATATAGTAAAATTATAATTGAAAAATAATTTTTGGCAAATTATCATGCTATTGATTTTTTGGGCTGGGAATATTTAAAAAAGATTAAGTAGGTACCTACATCTCACATCATACACATTTTCTGCTTATAAAAAATTAGCACATAGCATTTTTGCCTATACATATATTAACAATAGGGAAGCATCAATTAATTACTTTAGGTGATTTTGAGAATTTTTCGACCCCCCTCTCCACCCCTTGGTGAGATATCGTAAGATTTTCCTCAACTCCCTCCCCCCTCCCCTAATCTCACGCGAGATTCTTCGAAACTTCTATTTGGCGTGTTGGATTATTGAGAAACAAAACTTGTTCTATTACTTTTATTGAAGACTAGTATTTGTGAATATCAACGTAATTTTTTTTCACGCTATTTTACATAGTATCTGCGAGAAAAATAATTACCTGATATTTGCCAAGGCCCCCCTCCCCTCTAAGTGAGATTTATAGAGGTTTAGCTTGATCCTCTCCCCTCCTAGAGCACCTCAAGTAATTAATGGATGCCCCCTAATGGGATATTGATGATTGGCCTTTGTTGAATACAAATATTGTGACATTTTTAATAGCTGAGTGTTTGATATTGTCTCTTCCTGAACTGTTTAATCTATTTAAGAACTTTTGATCTTGGTTTATTTTTGATTTTTTGTGAGATAAATCTATACATGAGATTATAAAATATACCTGTACAAATTTAAGAATGAATCTTAAATTCTTCCTGCGAATTATACGTTAATCACATTTATCCTCACCCCTGTATAATAATTATTCCGCATTTCAAACACATAGTATAAATGAATATATATCATTCCTTATTTATATTCAGCATTTCATTCTCTACCCAAACATGAATTTTAACCTTTCTTTCATAACAAACTACCGTAACCCTCTAGTCAAAAAATCAATAAAAAACATAAAATAACAAATAAAAAATAGTGTGCTACTGCCAGTGTGTCAGTTGAAAAGTCTTAATTGCCGTGCAAAATTAACCAAAACTTTATACTGATATTAAGTAATATAAAATAGTGAAAACCGCTACAATTTTTTCATATAATACCCTACAAACTGATATGAAATCATAGACTTATATTATAAGTCTATGTATGAAATTAGTCATCTCTCGTCACATAAAATACAGTGACTGGTCCTTCGATAAACAAATTAATTAGATCCTCATTTTTAACAAATCAAACTGAGAAGAGTGAGATTCAGTTAAAAGAAAATAATACCTTGAAATATACATAAAACATATCCAGATCAAAATCTGGTTGAGGAATTTCAAAAGAAAAACTCTTAACCTTTTTTAAAGATGATAATAATAGTATTATTGGTAAATTCAGGTACAAAATAATGCATTTTTTTATTGAAAAACTCGAGGAAAAACTACAAAAATGATTCATGAAATTTTGTAGCTTTGTTAGAATCTTTAGTTTCTTGTTTTTATGGTTTATACCGAGGTTTATACTCTTTATACTCGTATTTATATTGTTATTTTCAATTTTTACTTTGTTATATTAAGATGTAGGTATAAGTTTGTATTGATATCTAACATCACTAGTATTAAAAAATATAACAGTTTATTTTTATAAATGTGCAGTCTAAAAAATATAAAAAACAATTGTATCATCAACCATTGAACTTAGTCTGTACCTCGGTCTGTACTATGGTCACACTGGAGTTCACAAGGGTAATGCAGATCTGATGAAGTGTGTGGTAAGGAGCATTTTACGCACGAATGGAAAAGTTACTCACGATGCCGCGTAGCGGCGAGTGCGTAATTCCGTGAGTGCGTAAAATGCTCTACAACACGAGTTACGTACTATACTTTACCTACGACCTACTTGTACTTGTATTTTTCATAAGAAGCATAAGAAATAACAGTTACATAATTAGAGGTGCTTGGTAAACTCCATCTCTATTACTCTATTACCAATGACAGAAGCACAGTAAAGAACTAACGTTTAATCATTATTATTATATTGTTGATAATCGAAAGTCCATTTTTCAATTATAATCAATACATATACATAGCCCTTTGTGCTTTTCACAGTTAAACGTGGCCATATATAATGTTTTCAAATAGTAAATTTTGAATAAAATGGAGACGTCTATTGACAGTTGCTAAGATGTTGCTAGGGAAGCCGTGCGATTTACTTTACAGCTGTGCGTTTTTTTTACAGTGCGTAATAGCTGTCATTACATTGATACCGACTGTGTGTTATTGACCAATTACAGGGGGGGTCGTAGGTAAAAATTTTAACAGCACTACACTATAACATCATTTTCTTAAAATTATCCAATAAAAATGCAAAGATGACATTTAAATCTACTAAAATAAAAACTAAAACACACATTTAAAATCATTATATACTCTTATGCTTACACATCACATGAGTACAATACATCAATATCCCTTCTACCCAATTTAAAAGAAACAAATGTTTCCCTAGATAAGTGTTTCGAAACTGAAACAGCTTTTTTAAAAAGAATTTATTTGATATAAGTTACAAGTACATCTATACGTTAGAATGGTTAGACAGAAACTGAAAATATATAATAATAAAGGTTCACATGTGCGTAATAGATAGCGTTAGAATTCTTAGTAAAGGTGTCAGCTTTCTGTAGGTGTCATGGCATTGTCATCTCGTAACTCCCTACTCTTATTTTATACCACGAAATGACCTTATAAAACGCTCACAACTATTGAAGAAATCTAACATTGGTAAGCTATTTGCCAAATGTGTTGTTCTGGAAATGTATGAGTTATAGCATATGTTTGTACAAGACAGAAATTGATAGAGCCTAGTAGCTAATCTAAGACGAAGAGAGTTAGCACAACCATTCAGGCACAACCAATACAAATGTATCAGTAATTTTGTGCAAATTATGTGCAATTTATGTTATAGTTTCCAAAAGTTTTGCTATCTCATACTAAAGCTAGCCTACCTTTTTTTAAATTATCATCTGTTGTGTTTTAGTATTATACTGGTTACATGACATAAATGTGTGTATAGCCTTAGGTGTTTTGGCTTTAGCTTTAATTCTTCTCATATTTTCCAAATTGGTGATGATGCCACAGTTCCCATCCCATCAGCACTATATTGATATCCTCGTGGATATCACAAGATATAGTAAGTTGCCTTGTAACTATTACAGATTTTTGCTTACAGACCTCTCAGATATGCTTAGAATTGACTCATTAATTGGAAAATATAATGTAATTATACACTCACTATGGCTAATTACTATCGATTTATTAAAGAAACACTTACACACTATAATAATCTTAATTTATATACACACTACTTAATGTCTATTAATTTATCTACACTCGGTATAATAATTGTCCTAATTTATCTTCAACACTATTTATATTCACTTCTGTGTACTCACTGTATACTGAAACTGTTTACCGATTCACTGTGTACTGAACAACTTCTCATTCACTCGAAAAGCCGTGTATATATACTCCTTTTCGAATCTCTAGGACCTTCGCGATAAACCATTGTATGGCCTGGTACATTTCCAGAACAGTCTGGATATTACCTGCGAAAGAATCTTTCTAGAAAGGTTGCATTCTTCGTTTGCGACAGGACCGGCTTCGGAAATAGTGAGTTCGTAACATTGCCCCCTCCTTAATAGTAAGTTCCTCCTGGAACTCTTGTGTAGCCGGGACTGGATGTTTAAATCGGCAACTGGATCGATTCCTACACTTTCCGGTCGTACACTCTGAAAAAGGATTGTAAACGTATTTGTTTGAAAATGATTTGTTTAGAATTAACAATTTGTAATAAATGCAAAATAATTGAGTGTTCAATTAAAAAATTCAAATTGTTTGAATTGAAATTATAAATTGTTTGCAATTACTATTTGGATAACTTTCTTCCAAATATTGCAATTATTTAACTTAAAGAATATTCATTTACGCTGAAAACGGTTGGTTTGAATTGAACAATTGCATTTATTTAATAAAAATTTTATAATAATAACAAATGTTGTTTAACTCAAAGCAATAGGTGTTGAATGAAGAAATTTGAACTGTTTAAATATAGATTATGAATTGTTTGAAATTAAAGTTCACATTTATTTGTTTTAAATATGGCAATTATCAAATATAAAGGAAATATTTGTTGAAAATATATAAATTTGTTTAAATCAAAATATAAAATTCTTATAGATAATGAATCATTGCTTTGAAAGTATAGATGCCATAATGTTATTCTACATTGTTGCATATAATTGGTTCAAAGAATATATTTCTTTGATATTAAAAAACATTTCTAAATTCTTTGTTTTAAAGAAACTAAACACCCAATCACGAGCATTGAATCGTGAAAAACTCACCCCTCTCGTTTCGTCATAGTAGTAGTTGGACTGCAGATAATAAGTAAGTAGGTACTCGGCCCTTGTCTCTGTACTCGGTGTGTTTATATCGTGGACCGTAGGTATTGTATGCATACGATCAGAGACAAAACCCGTTAAAAGTTCAATTTATTTATATTATGGTGTTTTGTATGGATTGTATGCATACAACGGTTATACTTTAAAGTTGAACATTTACTGCCAAGAAGTCACAGATTAAAAAAGATCTCATCATTAACCTGTGGCCAAGTTATGGATTTACTGGATGTGTGTGAATTGTCCCACCTAAGGGTGTGTTTTGCTGCTATGTATATATTTGTGTTTTGAGTGGCAATCATAGTATTCCAGTACAAAACTAACCGGGTTAGTTGTCTACATATAGATAAATCCTTGAATTCGTCTCTGTATGTAGGTACTTTTTAAGTTTTGTATATTTCGACACGTGTTTACAAGTAGTAGTAGTACTCAAAATCAATGATTCTATGTTTGTGTTATATAATTCTTCAATAAATATGTTTGGACAGATAGCAAGACTTTTCACTTAAATTATCTTTTCAGCAATCTAGACTTTTCAAATTTGGTTTTAGTTTTTTAGAACTTTGTCAATGCTGCGCAAACACTCTAATATGACGCATTATAAAAATACATAATAAAAGGATTATTTGATTTACATCAATTAATCTAAACAACTAGAGTTTGCACAAAAGAAATTATTTTGAAGTTTTAAAAAATGTTTTGTTCCATCTAAACTTGTAGTTGTTTGAAATAAACAACTCAAGTTTCAAAACAAGAGATGGTCATAACGTTTTAAAGAAATTAATTGTTTATATCAAAATATTAATTGTTTGAAGTAAACAACTTGGAGTTTGGGTTGAAGATATAATTTCCTCAAATCTAATCACCTGAATGTTTATATAACACTACAATTAGTTTGAATGATACCAAACTCTTGTTTGAAATTTTAAACAAACCGAAATTTTAACTTAACACCTTTGTTTGGTTGACTCTATTCAAACTTCAGATTTGTTTATCCTAAAAAAATTTTCTTTTATTTAAGAAAATCTTTTTCAGAGTGTATGGAAATAACAGGGTACTGTCTTCATCGGATACTGATTACGTGGGGAATAGCTGCAGATTAAAATGTGGACATCGGTATCTTCGAAGATCACTTCCACCATATTCCTAATGACTCGCCAATCCAACTGGTTGCTCTCTATCTTAGGCATCGCTAGTTTCTTCACGTTGGATTCCAGCACGTGGTCTCGAAGACTTCGTAGCGCTTCCCACACATTCCGGTAGGTGGATCGATCCTCAAATTCGTCCTTTGTTACGAGATAGAAGATGTGTCGTGAGTTGTGTTTGAGTTTCAGTGTCTTGCCAGGGGTTGGAATCTGTTCTGAAAGTTTTTCTGATTGTCCAAACTTCTTTCGAAAGACGAATGCTAAACCTCGTGCATTTTTGATATTGGCTGGGATGTTGTGTGCCAGTGAATAGTCTTCCGAGAGCGTGAATAAATCTTGTCGATGCTCTGTAGTAACTCCAAATCTAGCTTTACCGGTACCTCCATATGCGCCCATGAACTCTTCGAAGGTAGGGTCAGGATCTTCCCGGGTATGGTTTACTCCTTCTTCTTTGTCATGATCTCCTTCGAATGGCGCTAGTCGATTTTGGTGGACTACTTTCGGTTTTCCATTGGGAATCTTACTTATGCGATAGATGACGTCGTTGATCTTCTTCTTGATTAAGTATGGACCCTCCCAAGATTTTTGTAGTTTTGGAGAAAAGACCTTTCTCCTCGTCGGGTTGTGTAACCATACTTTGTCCCCTTCTTTGAAACTGCCTTTTGTAGCCTGCGTGTCGTACCGTTTTTTCATTCTGTCGCTGGCAACTTGGAGATTCGTTCGAACCAATTCGTGTACATCGTCCATCCTTTTTCTCAACTGGATCACGTAGTCTTCTCCCGCTAGATCTTCTCCAGGACGACAATCAAATTCCAGGTCACAAGGAAGTCTCATTTCGCGTCCAAATAGGATTTTCGCAGGTGTTTCACCTGTGGACTCATTCATGGCAGATCGATACGCCAATGCAAATAGGAAAAGGTACTGGTCCCAATCTTTTTGGTGGCTGGAAACTACTTTGGACAGGTATTTTCCTATGGTCCTGTTCATTCTTTCGACCATTCCGTCTGACTGTGGATGCAACGCCGTTGTCCTGGTCTTCTTCATTCCCAGCTTCTCACAAATTTCCTGGAATACATGGCTTTCGAAATTCCTTCCCTGATCACTGTGAACTTCCAAGGGCACTCCATATCGGCTAATGAATTCTTTTACCAATACATCCGCGACCGTTGTGGCCTCTTGGTTCGAAATCGCGTAAACTTCTACCCATTTGGTAAAATAATCCATCACAACCAGAATGTATTCACCACCATTTTCTGTCGTCGGAAATGGTCCTGCGATATCTAATGCAATCCTTTCGAATGGGCTTCCAACATTGTATTGTTTCATGGGAGCCTTTCTCTTGCGATGTGGTCCATTACTCGTAGCACAATTCGTACACTTCTTACACCAGTCCTTCACATCGTCGGAGCTGTTCATCCAATAAAACCTTTCACGGACTCGCTGAAGGGTTTTCTTCACTCCCAGATGACCTCCTGATGGACTGTCGTGTAAATTCCTCAGTACCTCAGCTACTCTCGATCTCGGGATAACTATTTGCCTTCTATTTTCGGAACCATCATCGTTTTCAAGGACTCGTTTCAACAGGCCTTCTTCCAGGACAAGGGAGTCCCACTGAGCCCAATATGCCTTCAGTGTTGGTGAAAATCTTGACACTTCTTGCCAGGTAGGTCGCCGGTTTTCTTGCTTCCATTGCCGGATCATCTTTAGGCGTGGATCATTATCTTGATCTTCTCTAATCCTGCTGGGTAACCATTCTCCATTGCTTACTGTAGTTCTTGAAACTGCAGCTTCCTTAGATTCCACCTTGTTGCAGTGGGAACAGTCTGGTTGGCACGGTCGTCTAGACAGGGAGTCGGCATTTCGGTGACTCACACCAGCCCGATGCTCGATGTTGAAATCGTATTTTTGGAGTCGTTCAATCCATCTCGCGATCTGGCCCTCGGGATTCTTGAACTGCATCAACCACTTGAGTCCTGCATGATCAGTCCGAATTAGAAATTTCTTCCCATAGAGATACTGGTAGAAGTGTTCCACAGACTTCACTACCGCCAAAAGTTCTTTTCTTGTGACGCAGTAGTTCCGTTCTGGTTTGGAGAGGACTTTACTGAAATATTCCAGCACTCTTTCTTGGCCTCCTTGAATCTGTGAGAGTACTCCTCCAATTCCTACGTTGCTTGCATCAGTGTCAAGAATGAAGTCTCCTTCTGGTAACGGATATCCTAGTATCTATGCCGTGGTTAAATGTCTCTTGAGGGTTGCAAAAGCAGTTTGACAGTCTTTATCCCAGTGAAAAGTTCTTGTTTCTACTGTGAGTCGAGTTAGTGGCTTGGCAATATCTCCAAAGTTCCCTATGAACCTTCGATAGTATGTGCAAAGTCCAAGAAAACTCCTGACTTGATGTTTGTCTGTTGGTTGCGGCCATTGCTTTATGGAAGCAATTTTCTCTTGATCTACTGCCACTCCTTCGTTACTCACGACATGACCCAGATAGTTGACTCGGTTTTGGAATAACTGACATTTCTTCGGGTTTAACATAAGCTGAGCAGCTTGAAGTCGTTTGAATACGTCTTGCAAATTCTTCAGGTGGTCCTCGAATGTCTTACCTAATACTACGATGTCGTCTAAATAGACCAGGCAAGTTTTCCAAGATAACCCCCTCAATACATTTTCTATTAGTCTTTCAAATGTCGCGGGCGCATTACAGAGCCCGAAGGGCATGACGTTGAACTGCCATAATCCGGATCCGGTAGTGAAAGCAGTTTTTTCTTTGTCTTCTGGGTCCATTTCTACTTGACAATAGCCGGACTTCAGATCCAAAGTGGAAAACATTTTACTGCCAGCCAAAGTGTCTAGCGTATCGTCGATCCGAGGCAGAGGATAGCTGTCCTTTTTCGTCACGTTATTCAGCTGGCGATAGTCCACGCAGAATCTGGTAGTTCCATCCTTTTTTTGACGAGCACTACTGGAGACACCCATGGACTAGTAGATGGTTCTATTACTTTTTCTTCCTCCATCTCTTTAATTATTCTTTCAGCTTCCTCTCTCTTCGCTTGCGGTAGCCTTCGAGCTGATTGTTTAATTGGCTTGGCATTACCAGTATCGATTTTGTGTTTGACGGCTGATGTTCTACCAGTCTTCCCTCCTTTTGGTACGAATAGGTCTCGATACTGCAAGAGGAATTCTCTCATTTTCCTTTTCTCAGCTCGATTCAAGGATTGGCCAGCTATTGACAACATCTGTTCGAATCTGTCATTAGAATTGTCGGTTGTCGTTGTTTGACGTTTAGATTAAACTCTATATTGGAATCCATAATCAGATGACAGTATATGATAACAATGTTGCCAATGAGATAAAGGGTAATAGTTTCTACAATATTCTTAGGGGTATTCCTAAATTGGGTCTCATATTATAGATAGATAAATATGGGACTTATGTGCTTCTAGGAGCCTCTCCACTGCGACCTTTGCAGATCTATTGTGTGTGCCCTCCTGTTAGTCTAGATTTCCTTGTCTAGGCGCTTCCTTATTACTAGACGCCGAATGACAAACCTCAGGTCCTCTATATAATGGGAGGGTAGTGATTTTTCCTGCCCCATCATAGAAAACCTCAGCATAGTCCGGTCTTCTCAGTATAGCACATTATGTCTCATCTTCTTGGCAAAACCTGCATATGGTTGTGTCTGCCAATGTCTAGGCGCTTCCTTATTACCAGAGGTCGAATGGCAAACCTCAGGTCCTCCATAAACTGGGAGGGTAGTGGTTTTTCCTCCCCCATCATAGAAAACCTCAGCATAGTCCGGCCTTCTCAGTATAGCACATTATGTCTCTTCTTCTTGGCAAAACCTGCATATGGTTGTGTCTGCCAATCCGATGTTATTCACGTGTTTCTTGACTCTACAATGCCCTGTCAGGAGCCTAACCAGGATCCTGATTGTTTTCCTTTTCTGGCTCAGTAGATACAACGTGAGTTTTGTTGTTCCACCACTCTAGAGTCCCATTTTTGGTCCAAGTACTGCTATTTGTTTTTTGCACCGCTTTCGCTATACCACAGAAAGGATCTGGGTCAATGAGGCCTCTTCATTGCCTTGCGATCTGAGTGGCCTGGTACCCAGGCTGAGGACAATTTATTATGACTGCAGAGTCTCCAAGCAGTCTAGTCTGGGACTAGTTTGGAATGTATCTGGATTACCCTAAACTTCCTTTGGATTACCCCAACTACCTTTTATTACCCCAACTACCTTTTATTACCCAAAAC
>CAJUYI010000168.1:102139-113243 GCA_910591695.1 Galerucella pusilla
CCAAAACTTTCTTTGGAATACTCAAACCTCCTTTGGATTACCCAAAACTTTCTTTAAATTACCCAGCTACCTTAGATTTCCCATTCTCTGGATTACCCGAAACTACCTTGCATTAGCTAAAACTTCCTTTGGATTACCCAAATCCTCCTCTGATTACCCGAAACTACCTTGGATTACCCAAAACAAAATAAAAATTATATAAATAAAAAGTATTCACACAAAAGTGCAGTGTTTTCCTATTAAAGAACACTTCTAGTTATTCTCCCATAGCATTGCCAATGATTCCATCTGAATTTGATTTCTACTGTAATCAAAGAATACACCAACTAACAAGAAGCGAAGCCCGACGCATCTTTTTGATGTGTTGGTAACAAAAATTTATGACTTTCAGAGACCGACGCTGACTTATAAATACACTGAGAATAATTATCAAAATTTCAAATATTGGCCATATAATTCGTCGACTAAGTGAAGAATGGCAATTATCTTATTATAACTGAGCTGGGAGTTCTGGAACCGTTGGCGATATCTGACTCTGAACCTGAACACTGTTTATACTACCACTACACCAACAGTAACAGTTTCTCTGGAGAAGATACCTTACCTATCGAAACGCACGTGTGTGATAGTGTAGTGTATAGTGTTAGTGTTGGTGTAGAGTAGTGATGTAGTGAAGTACCTATCCGTTACAAAGTAACGGGTATTTGTCCAATACCGAAAGTAACGATTCCCTTTTGTTAGAAATACTCGTTACTAGTTACCCGTCTTACTCATTTTATAAAAAAAGATACTGAACGTCAACCTACTGGTACAACTGACGACACTGAAAATGAAACCGTTCCTGAAACAAAAAATGAAAATACCAAGGACCCATCGGACAATACAGAAAATTACGATATGATTTGGCAGGATTTTGATACATGTGTAAAAAATTCTTTGCATGTGACAAGCCCGACATCAGTCGCCATCGCTGAAATCAAAATGTTTTCAGAAGAGCCAAACCTTGAAAGAAAAAAGGATCCCCTCGTTTGGTGGTGCGAGAGGCAAAGAGTGTATCCCTGGTAATCTAAATTAGCCAAAAAGTATTTATGTTTGTGCCACTTCTGTTCCGTGTGAACGCATATTTTCTAAAGCCGGTCAAATAGTAACGGAACGCAGAAACCGATTAAAATCAAAAAATGTGGAAAAGCTCATATTTTTGAATTGTAATAATGATTTATAAAAATAAGCATTTTGTCTTAAGTTAATTTTTATTTTTAATTTCCTCTTTAGTTTTTTTTAGTTTTTTGTTTGTCGATTACATTTTATTTTATATATTTTTTTTTTTGTTTTGTGAAAATAAAGGAGTTTTGTTGAATAAAATCCCAGTTATCGAGTTATCCCAGTGTTCTCTGATTATTTTTTTAATACTAATAAGTACCGAAATAAGTCTAATATGATTCTTTTATATGAATGAAAAATAAAAATAGTAACTAATATTGGAATATTGTACCGTTACTGTAAACTAAAAGTACCGAAAGTAACGAGTATAAAGTAGCGGGTATTGATATTAAAAGTAACGAATCGGTAGAAGTATTCGAAAGTAACGAAAATTTACATCTCTAGTGTAGAGGTAGTGTAAACAGCTTTCAGGTCTTTTTATCAAAATGACGCCTTTCAGGCATGCGCATACAAAAAGAGGATAAGCAGCTACCTATATCAACTGACAGGTGACAATACAAAGACAAAATTATAAAATTTCTGAAACTAAATAAATATAGGCAAAAAATGCATCATAAAAAATTTGGAAAATAATAACCGATGTATTTTAAGCAAAATGAAATCGGCTTTTTGACAATATTTCTTCTGTTTTTTTTTTAAAAGTAGGTAAACCAAAATAGTATATTAAGTACCAAATGTCAAAATAGTTATTTATGATACAAGTGCGAAAAAGGCACTCGAAACGCTCGTTCCTTGCATTTTCGCAACTCGTGCGCAAAAGTATAACTTCACGCACAAGTGTCATACAAAACTTTATCTACCACCACATGAAGAAATAATAAAAAAATGTGCTCTGAAGGAGTTAAAAAAGAGAGTTAAAAGTTAAAAAAGAGAGGCATGCCGAAAATAGTTGCACATGAGGCAGTTGCAAGTAGACGCAAGTCGTCCGATCTGGTAGCGGGAGACACGTGCGTCTTCCTGCCTCTTTGACGTTTTTTTTTGTTAGAATTTTTGCTGCAGTGTTATAAGTAATATGGAGATGTCCAATGAAAAATGTATTGCGTTTGTCAAGGACTATCGCAGTTTCACTTGCATTTAGGCATCCGATGATAATTATAAAGACAAATTTAAACGTGGTGATGCCCAACAATATCTGGCGGATAAATATAAACTACCTCTGCAGAAAAAGGTTTACCCAGCATGAAGGCTTTTTTTC
The DNA here is from genome assembly GCA_910591695.1 of Galerucella pusilla. Taxonomy (NCBI): domain Eukaryota; kingdom Metazoa; phylum Arthropoda; class Insecta; order Coleoptera; family Chrysomelidae; genus Galerucella; species Galerucella pusilla. Next base: position 104,556 of record CAJUYI010000168.1, read on the forward strand.
GTTTTCTTTTTTCTACTTTAACATCATTAACAATAATAATTGCTACTGCAGCAGCAATTGCAACAATTTCTATTCAATTCGACATGACGAGCAACACAACCAACATCAAAGTTTTAAACAAATATCGACATAAAGAGAGGAAATATCTTTTGAAAAATAGAGGCATAAATGGAAACAACATTTAGGCAAGGCGCAAATAGTAAGCACAGTTGCATGCGTTTGTTGTTGTCATGTTACTTATGTTGCATGCGTAGTTGCTTAAGTGGAAAGCCCGCTTATGTCCCATATAAAAAGCGTTGTTCATTTACGCACGCTTTTTAATGTATGTATAATGTATGATTTTCATGGAGCTAGTATTGAGAGGAGTTGCTACGCCTATCATAAAAGTGGTATCGGTTTCGCCATTTTACTTCTACTTCTCTGTCAACTTGACATTAGTATTGTTTTGTGGATGTGAATTGGGTATTTTTGGATTTTCTTTTTGTTGGTGTCGTTTTTTTCTATTTTAATAATTGAACAATAATGGTTTCTTGTGCTTCACGAAGTTGTACAAGTAGAGACAGTGTAAATACGAAAAAATCATCAGGAACAACATATTATAGGTTAGTAAACAATCGAAAGGACTGTACTGGAATATATTTCTTTGTGCTCCAATAAGTTTTATTCAACTTCATATTATATTTAATGTTTGCAGATTTCTTAGAACTCCATCAATAAGAGATAATATGTTGTTGATATTTGTAAAAAGAGGTTCTTGGCAGCCAACAAAATACCTACAGTGTTTCTATATTATCAATTTCACTAGTGAATATATGTTTATTGATTGAAAATTTAAATAGTCCGGCTCTGCCGATGACGCCATATTGCTCACATCACAATGTCACTCATGTGAAACCACTTTCCTATTATAAGATAGTCGACTGTGTCATCTCCTCTTAATAGTAGCTCCATGATGAATTTACACATTTTTTTTTGGTCGTAAATGCCTAACTTTAAAGGTGATCATAGATAAACGTTTCTTTAGTCACGAGTTTTATGAAACGAGTGACTAAAGATGTTTTTGACACTAGGTCCTTACTATATTTTTTCTACACTCGTGTTAAAAAACATAATTATATTATATTTTAATTATATTCACAAAATGACAGACAATGACTGACGTGTCATTGCAAAATCATATGACACAGTACTCCAAAATTATCACGGAATATTAAATATAAATTAGGTAAAGAAGATATACTTGATGTGACGTTTAAGAAACAAAGATAAACGAGATGTGACTTTTCGGACTTAAACACTAGTGTTTAAAGTGAGGTTTTGCGAATGTCAAATCCGCTTTTAAGATGCGGTTTGAGTGACGGAAGTAGAAAAAATAATATTATTAAATTGAGAAAAATGAATATTGACCATAATTATAAAATTATCACACTGTTTTTTCCCGTGACATCATAATTCGTTTTGGAGCATTGCTTGCCAATTTGCATACTTTATTAGTTGATATTATGCGAAACGATATTTTAGTCCGTGACGTCGTCTAATACTTGTCGAAATTACTTTTATTGTGGTTTATACCAGTGACTATAACAAGTCACTGTTTATACTGAACAGAAAATTAGTAAACAAATTATTGATCTGGGCAAACTTAAAATTTTATAAAATGGTAATAAAAACAAAGCGCTTTTTATTATTGAAAAAAATACGGTTTTTATTAATAAAAATGACCTCGTACTTTTTTTGTCAATGACCCCCGATTTATAAAAAACAAGATTTTATTCCTTTGCTTCGTGACGCATAAAAATTGTTTTTTACTATGAATAATAGATTATCGATTTTTCAAGAAATCAATCAAAAGCTCGTAGCGATTTCGATTATATGTACAGGGTGAGTTATGAGGAACTGTACATTGGGTCCCAAATCTGAACCGTAATGAAACAATTTTAATGACTCTCGGCGTTGCGCGTTAATAAAAAATTGAAAAATAAATAGTGTGGGTTCTTTAAATTTAAATTTTGAGATAACAAAGCCAGTTTACAAGGCTTTGTTATCTGATAGAAGGTAGTTGAAGAAATTTTATATTAATAAGAGGAAAAAATAAAGGGTGCCACTAATATTATTTCTTAAAACATTAGAAAAAAATTTAATACAACAGTAAGCTAAGTTTTAACTGATATTACTGATGTTATCTGCCTAAAATAATACTAAGTTTCGCTATAAATGGTGTATAGCTAAAAAGTCGATTGAAAAGTTACATTTGGGGTTGCGTTTTTTAGGGGACGCAATTTTATTTTTTTGATGTGTAGGGGGGGTCAGTGTAAAGCTAACCTAACCAAGTTTGTGGGGTCGCCCCCCTTGTCCCTCGGCCGCTATCTTGAAAATTGGGGTTGAAATGGTTTTTACGATGTATCTCTTAAACTATTTATTTGCTAAAAAAATTTGTCAACATTAAATTCTCTACAACTTTGGTCCAGTAACTTTTTGTCGTAGAACTATAAATAAAAAAGTTATAAGCGAAAATCTTCAGAAATTCGTGAAAAAAATTTATATTTTTCGATGTAACTTTTTTTATCATTTTACGAAAAAATGATATCAGACTATTTTTGTAGATCGTTTTTTGAGGAACAACTTTTATTCACATCATTTTTTCATTAAGTCAATAGCTAAGGTTTTACAGCGCTCCGAAGTGAGTACTATTTTTGAGTACTTTAAGTACTTTGCAATATTAATAATTAATTATTGACTCTTTTCCCCACCACCCACGAGGTAGAGTGCCAATAGGCATAATCCACGGTGATTTTCTAAATTAGAACTACTCCGTCCTCAGTCGTTTCGATGGACCAGGCTGCGGCTCAGCATCTGATCGGCTTTCTGAATTAAATACCAGTGGGAGAACTGGAGAAGGAAGGAGTGTTAATGTTGGCGGTTCATCATCAAAGTCATTTTCATTTATTAATTCTGAGAGTTCCATTACGTTGCTGTAAGTCTCTTCAGAACAATGGAAGCACACTGCAGAACGTTTCAGTCCTGCTTTTCGACATCCAAACATCGCTCCACAGTTTCCTTTGCATTTGCAAAAGATCAATTTTAGAAGCTCAGGAAGTGCTAGAGGTTTAGAGTTCTGCACTGGCATCAATAATTTTCCACATTTTTTCCAGCCCCAGTCTTCAGAATCATTATAATTACCAAGTCACGACTGGACCTGATGGTAGACTCGGAAAGTATGAAAGCGAGCTGTGTCTTGTGTTGGAGGAAGTGAAGATAAGTTAAATGTACTTTTTGTCACTGCCTTGGCGAATTGTTTGTATCTTAGACTGTCAAGAGAATTATCATCTTTATTACCACCGTATAAAGAGATAAAAAAAACGTTCACCAATTACAGTGAGCAAAGCAGGGTCAAATCTCTTGTTGAGAATTAACAAAGCCGTTCCACTTGCAAACTCTAAGGGCGAGTTGTACCAAACACCTAAACTCGGTTTAATGATGACTGATGTTTAGACTGATGTAATTGTTGATAATAAATACATCAATCAGCCACAGTTATCATTAAACCGAGTTCAAGTGTTTGGTACAACTCGCCCTTAATGTTTCTCCAGGGTTTTCACAAATTTCATTTTACCGATATTGTAAGGAACTGAAGTTGTGTCACATCCGGAAAAAGCATGAAGAAACAGCAAGTTATCCGCAATGACATCTCCGTACATAAAACCTGACCTTAAAAATAGTACTCACTTCGGAGCGCTGTAAAACCTTAGCTATTGACTTAATGAAAAAATGATGCGAATAAAAGTTGTTCCTCAAAAAACAATCTACAAAAATGGTCAGATGTCATTTTTTCGTAAAATGATAAAAAAAGTTACATCGAAAAATATAAATTTTTTTCTCGTATTTCTGAAGATTTTCGCTTATAACTTTTTTATTTATAGTCCTACGACAAAAAGTTACTGTAGAGAATTTAATTTGCAACAAAAAATGTTGAAAAATTTTTTTTATCAAATAAATAGTTTAAGAGATATATCGTAAAAACCATTTCAACCCCTATTTTCAAGATGGCGGCCGTGGGAGAAGGGTTGCGACCCCACAAAAATGTTTTTAGCTTTACACTGACCTCCCCTACACATCAAAAAAATAAAATTGCGTCCTCTAAAAAACGCAAGGTAAGGCCTAAAAAATGTAACATTTCAATGGACTAAAAGCCGCGTCCAGATTAGTAAAAATTTATGTTGTGTGCGAGAGAGAATTCGACACAAATTTACGTGTGCCTATAAATTGATACTAGTGTAGTGTAGATTCAGACATCAAAAAGATTTGTGACGAATATAATTCCACCATGTCTGATTCAGTGATATTAATGAAGAGAAAATGTTCTGCCCTCATTGTTATGACCCATTTGATTTAGAATAAAAAAGAGGAATAAGTCAAGAAAAACAGGCACTATTGGATTAAACATTTATATCAAAATGATTTCCTTCCAAGCGTCATTTTTTTTGTTTTTATTAAAATGCTATTTATCCTTTGCATCCCACAAAATCCTTTGATTTTGATATTATTGGATCAAAAGTTGAACGTCGTCTTTATTGAGATACATTTTACCAACACTACAAACTAGAAACACGTGCTGATCGTAGCCGCACAGTGCACAACGTAAATAGTCATGCTGACAGGTTGCCGATTTTGCGGCGAAAATATTTATGCCGAACGCTACATTCAACGTACAACATAATTTTTTACTAATATGGACGCGGCTTAATACTATTGTTACTCCATCCGTTCCCGAGAGGAGCGGGTAAACATACAACACGGCTCCTCCAACTGCGCAAGACTGAAGACTGCCAAATTTAGATAATAACAATATTGAAATAAATATGTAAATATCAGAAATATAAAACTAAAAAAAAACAAGGAAACCCAGGCCCAAACCCGGTTGATCAAGGTGTAACTATGTATAGAAATATAAAAAAAAATAAACAAAAAACCCAGCACCTAACCCAATATTGAAATAAATATGTAAATATCAAAAATATAAAACTAAAAAAAACAAGAAAGCTCAAGCCCACAGAAATAAAAAACTAAAAAAAAAACAAAAAAACCCAGCACCTTACCGGGTTTCGAACCTACGACCTCTGAGTTGTAAGCTCAATACCTTACCAACTGCGCTAATCGGCTCACATTCAGTCACAACGAATAGAAGGTTAAAGGCTGCTTGGACGCATGCGCACCTCAACTACTAAATTTGACGTGGTGGATGGAGCAGTGTTGTATGTTTACCCGCTCCTTTCCCGAGAACCGCATGGTCCCCTACCACAAATTCATTCTGATATATGGAAGTAGATATTGTAGATAACATGGGTACTGGTATAATATTGTAGGTGTGTTCTTTTTGACTGGGATCTCAGTTAATCTCAGCTCACATCGATAATTCTTTTTTATTTACTCACGAAGCGAGCTGAGATTTTTCCTCCCTCTTCACCGATGCTGAATGTGATGTAAGGGGGTATCAGTTGGACTTGAGTCGGAAATAAAGTGGAGGGGATGAAGAAATATTTGATTTTGTTTACATATAAACACACATAACCTAATTTTCTTTTGTTACAAATTATCAATTGACAAAAGGAATAATTATGGTCACAATAACATTATTAGATGCTAATTCGAATTTATATGTTTATATGTCTCTTATTCACGCATGCGTCGGCAAATCGCGCGTTTCAATTGAGTAGTTCGTTCTTTTTGGTGCTTACTCACATCACTTTATCTCAGATCACTTCAAATGAAGTGAGCTGAGATCTTAGTCAAAAAGAACACACCTATTTACAAAGATTCAGCTCAAGTGCCTGGGCTGTTGTGCACAAGTAGCACAACCCAAACGTATGAATGAATGTTTATTCTCAGTGGCCTTTAGAATATAATATTTCGGACTTCCTTGGAAACACATTTTTAAAATCAGTTCAGTAGCTTTTGAGTGTATTCATTACAAACACAATTTTATTTTTATAAGATAGAAGATAGATAGATAGATAAAATTTTGGATTCAAAATATGAAATGAAATTTTAATTTGGAGCTCGATGAAATGTTTTTTTAAATCATATTTAAAGAAAAGAAGAACATTATTTTGTATTCCCTTTAGTTTGACTTATTACAGAAAAGTAGAAAAGATTACTACTTAATTTAATAGAAAAAATTAATTGGATTTGAATGAAGCAATTTATATCTACTTATACGTATTCAAAGGAAATATATGCATTACATCTGCTTAATATACATAACAGGTGGAATATAGTTGTGTACATTAAGGTGGAAAGGAGGGTATTCATCAAAAATTCGACCTTCCCATTGTTATATTAACATGCTCTACTTGCATTCTTTTTTTAGGTGCTAGTTCGATTCCATTTGGTTTATAGCGACTGGAGATGTCTTTGTTAGGCATTGAAAATAACACGAGATACTAGGGCAATACAAAAAGTTATTTTAAATCGTAAACATCATTATGATGACCGGCCAAAATACCGTATTATGTGAAGATAATTTAATGAATTAATATTATAACAAGCTGCTACTTACTCTTTATCGTGACTTTATGGTTTTTTAAATATTCTACTTCAAAAAACTGTTGCAATCGCGTGCGGAAAAGTATCACTTTCCTAGTTAGGTAAACTCTCTGGTAAACTACTATTTTCCACTAGCGTGCGGAAAAGTACACTTTTCAATGTCCCCTGTATCGTCGATTAGCAAGTTTGGGTCTTGTGCAATAGCCTTATTCTACTTGTTTTTCACATTAAACTCGATGGTGAAAAAGGCTTCCATGTAAAATAATGAAGCCTACACGTGTCCTGGGCTACCGGTCTATTTTACAAAAATTAAAACACATGTATGGTTACGTTACGAACGCATTTGCTTTTTACTTCTTTTTGATTAATCACGTATCTCCGTTACGTTACGGATAAGGATAAGTAATCAATTGGAAAACTGCTTTATGTCCCTACCATTTTTAATCATTTTCGCCGAAGAACCACTCAAGAACACCTTTAATTCAAATGCGCGACGCCTCATTTCTTGTCTGGTCATTCTGTATCTTTGTAATATTAAAACAATATATCTAAATTAACTTTTCTGTTTAACATTTTATTAATTTTTAATGTATACTTGTATGAAATAATAAAAACCAGATAAATCTCGATAAATATTAAACTTGCCTAAACAAGAACGGTACGTAAAGAAAGTAGAAGTTAAGTATTAAGAGTTTAAGACATGGCTCTACAGATCGACGTGACCCAGGATTGAATATTGTATATCGCGAGGTCGACGAACTTGCCAAAAATTTTAACCACGGAATGCGATGCCCCGGCATGACGCTAAACATCATTAATATCATCCGCTCGTCAGGTCTTGTTAAAAAAGAACGAGGAAACACTCGATCGGGCATTATACAATATAGATTTAACTTTCGATAAATGCGACGCCTCCGCCAATATTGAATGTAATTTCACTTTAGAGAAAATGATTGAAAGTAGCAAGCACACACATTTTTAATGTTATGGATTGAACGAAAGAAAATAGTTGAAAGTTTATACAGTTTTGTATAAAAACATCGTATTATTCAATTGTTGACATTTTTACCGTAAAAGTAGTATTTTTATTTATTAACGGTAGAGCCCAATATCTGTATAAAATGGAAATAAAGTGTATATACCTACAATTTATGATGCGTATGAAGCATAGCTGATGTTATGTTTTTTCAATTATATCTCGTTATCGTTATTTATGATACAAGTGCGTCAAGTTATACTTTTGCGCACGAGTTGCGAAAATGCAAGGAACGAGCGTAGCGAGTGCCTTTTTCGCAACGAGTGCGCAAAAGTACTTCACGCACAAGTGTCATACAAAAGTTTATCTACGAGTACATGAAGAAAAAATAAAAAATGTGCTCTGAAGGGGTTAAAAAACATAATAATGAATTTTCTATTAACAGATATATACACAACGAATTCTAATTAGGTATTTACAGTAAAATGAGGACAATTATTTAAATTACAAATTATAACATTGGGTAATAGGTCTGTTTTTAAAGTAGCAGATTATTTTTCACTACATATGTCTGTCAAATTTACTGACAGCACAAAGATTATACAACAAACGACTAAATTCAAGGTAACTAGATAATTACGTAGCTAAAAAAGAGTGTTCAAATGAAAACCCCATTTAAAAAGCATTGTTCATTTACGCACGCTTTTTAACATATGTATACTCGATTTGAAATTGGTTGATAGTAATAAATCATTTTTAGGAGCCGATTCCATAGGCGCACCTACCTGACGTGCCGGTTTGAACCCTATTTATAGTAATCATTATTGTCATAACAGGTAAAAATAATTATGCCGAGAATTCCGGGAACAATTAATACACAATGTTACTTCAGGTTGTTACGAAAAAGGTAGGTAGGTAGGTAGGTAGGTAGGTAGGTAGGTACCTCTACTTATTGGTATAAAACTGTGAGTCATTTTAATAGCGAACAAACCTAATGCGAGTATTCTAGGACACACATTTGGGTAATTTTTAAAAATGGAGAGTCTTTCAGGATTTATTCCAGTTAAGCGAGCTGCGAAATCAGCGCTAAGCTTTAGTGAAAAGATTATTGTGCTTAATGTTTTTAATGCACTTAGATATCAAAAAAGTGCAATAAGTATCGATTCTAC
>CAJUYI010000168.1:123243-148408 GCA_910591695.1 Galerucella pusilla
TCGCTCTTTTCATAACTAATTACGTAAATATCTATTATTTAATACAAAAAAGTACACAAAAAAACGTTCTTTTACATATTTCCAATGACGAACATGAAGAAAAGTAAATGTTAGTTCAACAATAATAATAATAAACTGGGTAGGCTTACTTTAACTAAACTTCTTTCCAGCCAAACTGAATGTTGTTCTTCATGGCTGGGAAGTTCAAAGCTGTATAGAAGAATAACTACTTTAATATTCTGTGTCACTTTTTAGTTAATGAAACATGTTTTACTTTAGAAAAATAAAGCTTACCGGGTGCACCTCAATTTACAGTCCTCCACTTTACATTTTCTTGACATTGGGGTCTATTCTGTAACTAATCCTTTAAAATTTAGAGGCCTTTTAAGAATAAGTTTTCAACGGGCCTTTAAAAACTTGTTGTTGAAATGCTATTCTGCAAGTATACGTTTTAGAGGACTTTTAAAAATTATTTATTTTAAAGGGTTCCCTTAAAATTTCAATTAGAGTATCTGGCAACAGCGCTTTTGTCATTTAATAGCTAAGCTAGAGACCTGCTTTAATAAAAAAGATGAGAAAGTTAAAGAAGAAGAACATTTGTATTTGATGGTAAACTAACCCAAAAATCACTTTACATACAGTGTTTTTGGTTCCTTGCATGCAATTATTATTATACAGGGTGGTCCGTAAGTAATGGTCCAAAGTGGAATGGAAGATTCCTGGCATAAAAATATTACCATTTGACGCAACTTCCTTTAATAAAATATGATAAGAAAGATACAGGGTGGCAAAGTTTCGATGTATTTTCTAGAGGGCGCCACAAAAACTATGTTGTTAGTGTAATATTGTCATAGATTACTCAAAGCGACATGCTTGAGGAAAGTTATAGCAAAGTTATTGCAAATTATCAATGTTCTTGCTATATTATAGATGATAATAAATTAGCTGACATCAGCGCCTAGTAACGTTCTCATTTTTGTGCTAATAAATGAAATAAAAATTATGTAGGTGGGGTTTAAAAATGCGAATATCTCGAAAACCAGTAACTTTTGAGACTAATGTTAGGTATACCTTTTTGTCACAAAAATGATGTAGTCTTAATATTTCTCAATAAATAGAGAGTTACCGTTAACGATAAATAAGTTAATCGCACATTTACATCAACCACATAGCTTTTCTGACGCTCTCTAGAAAATATATCGAAACGGATAACATATTATGATTTCCCACGCTTTAAAACCCCCATCTTTAAAGTTTTACGTATGTCTATCAAAAATCTTTCAATTTAGGTACTGAGGAAAAACATTTTTGACATTTTAACTTTGCCACCCTGTATATTTTTTATCATCAATATTTTAATAAGGGAAGTTGCGTCACATTGTAATATTTTTAGGTCAAAAATCTTCCATTTCACTTTGGTCCATTACTTACGGACCACCCTGTATAGTTATAAAAAATGTCACGGGCGCCGAGAACGACTAAAAAACAAAAAGTTTTATCACATCAATTAACATTCTTGACGACTTTTAAACAAATTAGTTTGTATTTGAAAGGGATCACTCAAGTCCCTAATACTTCTTCGGTGTAATCTAACTTCTGCCCTAGAATAATATAATATAAAGATTATAATTTAACAATTTTTCTCACTTTCAGTGGTTTGATTAATTCTTCAATCAAGGCTTCACTAGCAACATCTAAATACGCCATTTTTGTTACCGTTATTATTTGAAGGCACAATTTAACATCCCTTTAAAAATAATAGTTTTAACAGGCTATTTGAAAGGAATCCTTTAAAATTTTAAGGGAAATGTAGTTAGCGAATACCTATTTGTTTTTGCGCCGGTTGAATTTTTAACGGCCTCTAAATTTTAGAGGAAGATTTACAGAATAGGCCCCATTGTCTCTTAAAATAAAAGTTCCACTCTAAACAATAAAAACCAACAACAAAATCTCAACTCACAAATATATAGCATAGTAAAAACACAAACAGGACTAACTCAAGATATTATGTTAGGATATCAGGACTGAAATATGTGGAAGTATCTGCAATTACTACTTACGGCGTTATAATTCTCATTTCATTAAACTAGCAATTTTAGAAGTGACGGGACTCTCTAGGTGTCAGCTTACTCCCGCGTTCAGAGTGCCCATACCCTGGTTGTAACTTGGCATAAATCACTAGAAGGAGGAACTTTGTATTATTATGTAATATTGTGTTTGAAATAAAATTTTACATTCCTAATTAGTACTTTATTTCTATTTACATTTCCTTATTGGAGCCAACGATTAATATGCCAATTTTTTTAATAAACCAAGCAATGGAGCATCAAAATAGTGAGTTTTTGACAAAAATCCTAGCGGACTGTGCCATCTACTAAAAAACACTGATACATTTTCGACTCGCAAATGTTGCTCACCAAATTTTTATTAACATTAAAAACGAAAAAACCTAATTTGTTTAGTTTTTTATTGGTCCTATTTCCAGTAACTTTGCTGGAAACTTCTATCCGTCGCCAGTGGACAGTTATTTTATTTGTATATTATTTGTCACTATTGAATATTTTTTAACGTTGACTCACAAAAATATTTTTTTAGGTTTTGTGAACGACACGGTCCAAATAAAAGATCGGCCAAAGGAAACGCTCCCACTGAACTAATGTGCGTTGCGGAAGCCATGATGCCTAGGATTATTCTACGTTTGATTCAACATCTTAGAGAATATAGTCGAATGGGTACAGCAGATGCGTATAAAGGGGCTATTCAGGACGCAGATGCTTTTATAACTATGCTGTTGGATTTTAATAATATGGGAGGTTTAATGAGAAGAGTCATTACTTCCGCTTTAACTAATCCACAGGTAATTTTTAATAAGTATAAAATATTAAATAAATAGCTTTTTATACATTTATATAAATAATTTGACCATATAAAAATGAATTCATAAATGAATCTGACTGTTGTTGGCTATAAGCAATTTATGATGATCATATTGACTTTTTCCACTACTAGTTATGAAGTTGAAAATTATTGCGTCTTTTAGCTAACTGAGAAGTTGAATTACTCTATTAGTGGTTAATAATTTTCTATTATTACCTTGGGTCAATAATGAACAAATTCAAATGTTTTGAGAATCCAGGGATAGCAGTTTAACAATAACTTGTGCAACATAATTTTGTATACCCAGGAGATTTTTTTGACAATTCGCATCAACCCAATGAGTTATTAGCGATAGCTAATTTATTGTCCAGGAATATTATCACAAAATAAATATAAATAATTAACACACCACAAGGAACTGACAGAAGACAGTTGAAACTTAGATTTTTGTATACATGTTAATTGCCTTAAGGTATGCACACAAGTTACCAATATTATTCGATTGACCACTGCGATCTCTCATGTTGAAATTTTACCGACATTTCTGTTGGATACGGTACATGTGATGGAATCCACATACATTTTATAGTCAATTTGGAGATTTTGGCTGTAGAAATTTCATTTTTTATGTATGTGACGATAGGGTGTGATTGTTGGTATTATTGTATAGCTCTGATGGAGATGAAAGAATCGGTCAATATTAGAAATTGGTTTATTTTTGCCTTATCTCTGTACTCCACTGCTTTCCAAATAGCAAACAATTCCCGGAGAAGACTGAATTTGTCGATGCTAATGTGAACGGCCGTTGCCCAGGAGATTATCTTTAACATATTTGCAGCTTGTAATTAGCCAACAAGATAAAATTATTTGAATAAAAATGCCATTAGTTTCAAATTTGCTCTCATCAAAAAAAAGGTGGCATAAGAAGTGCAATCAACGGTTTATGTGAGGAGCGAAAACAGACAGTGTACGTGTCAGTCATACAACGGGGTGAACGCTAAGGGAGAAACCAGCTTGAACGATTAGGGCGCTCCCTGCAGATTTGTAGATCGACACTGTCAAAATCTGATTTTCACATTGAAATGTGGTGTTTATTTTACGTTGATTGCAGAAAAACAGGGATCGAGGAATGTTTTGAACTTTAACATTATTACCAGTGGAATTTGATGATCTTCTGTAGATGGAAACTGGTAGTTAACCTTCACTTACTAACCTTTGCCTATGAATAAGAACATGCTTACATATTATACGAATTGCACATATCAGGGTTATAGTCTCCTCGTTCGCGATTCTCTTGGCCATTCTCGTGGTGCGTCTGTGAACGCTGTGGTGTAGAGTGTGAGGTATATATTGAATGTTTTATGAACGCTTACTTGGTACCTTAGTATAACTCGAACACAATTAACATTCATATGCTACTTAATATTTTATAAGAAATGTTTAATTTTTGTCTTAAATTTGGCTAGTATTGGAAAAAATTGTATATAGGTACACCCGAGGGTACACCCCGGTGTTGAAGACATTTATAAGCCTCGCACCTTATTTCTCTCGGGGCAAAGCCACTCGCGATATTTTGGTGCTCGATCAATGATAATGGTCTTCACCACCTTGGTGTATACATATAGTCTAAGATCCGCACCTAGGTCGACCTTCACCGAGTTGATAATAGAATGAAACATATTTTATCATGAACTTAGTATATTAGAAAATATATTAAAGATGGGTTGGCCTAAAAGAATCCTGGACAGACTATTTTTTATTATTTTTTGAGAAATGATTTTCAATGAAATATTACATCAAAATAGAAAATTTTGCGAGGTAAGTGTGTGTAATTATTAAAATTTATCAATGTTCTTGGTATATTATAGCTGATAACCTACTTATAGATGGGAAACTGACTCGTGGCGCCCCCTATTTGTACCGGTGACGCCACCTTGAGAGTCCCGTCAGTAGCTCTAACATTATTATTACGCTTACCTCGCAAAATTTTCGAATTACTTTGATGTTGCAATATTTTATTAAAAATCTTTTTTCAAAAAATAATTGAAAATTGTCTGTCCAGGATTTTTTTTTAGCCAGCCCATCTTAAATATATTTTCTTATATACTACGTTCATGATAAAATATGTTTCATTCTATTATCAGCTTGGTGAAGGTCGACCTAGGTTCGGATCTTCTACTAATATAATATACTATTATTTCGCATTTTACCAAGGATATGATCTGCTGTAAATAGACATTAAAACAAATTTTTTGCAAACTTCATTATTTTTTTAGAAATATCGTGTACTGAACGAAGTTCCTGAAAATCCCACCACCGAGTATGAACAATATCAAGCAGATTCTCGTAGACGTTATGACGAGGCTCTTCAATCTCTACCGAATCCCGAACCGATCGAAGACTATAAAGAGGTTCCGTCCTTACAACAGAATCTTGTTCATAAGACATTCCTAGAAGAATTAGTTTTTTGGACGGTCAAGTTCGAATTTCCACAGAAAATTGTTTGTTTATTGTTGAATATGCTGCCGGATTCTGATTACAAGGTAAGCCTTTGTTAATATACGTTTTTATGTCATTTACTGAAAAATTGTTGAGCGAGTGTTCACTATCGCTGGTATGGATCCCTGGCCATTCTGGCATGGAGGGAAATGAGAAGGCAGATTATCTTGTAAGGGTGAGTGCCGCTCTTGTCTTTATCCGACCAGAACCTAATTGGCATCGCAATAAGTTTTGCCAAACACACTAAATAGCTGGACAGCAAGAAGAGCATTAGACTTCTGGCACAATATACCAGAATTGGTTTATTCAAAAGGCTTTTATACATTCTTTGAAAAATGTATCCAAACAAATTCTATAGCAGGTATGACCAACGGTGTCTGACAGACCTTTTAACAATGCCACTGTCGTTTGCATCATCATACGCTGAGACTTGGACTGTCGGAAGATCCGATTTGTCGTCTTTGTCTGGAAGATGGTGAAACAGCGGCTCGAATCAGGTACCTGATATTTGGCAGGGTCTCTTTCTCGCCATTTCTATTTTATACAAGGCGCAATTGTAGGGAGAAATCTAGTTTCTTTTGTTTTACCAACCAACTAACTATTTCCAATCGAATGGTACCTCTCAGCTGGCTGTGGGGATTGATATTTTGTCATAAGTGATTTGATAATAGACAGAGATTCACTCGGTTTTTTTTTCTCAGAACTTTTCTCACTTTCGCTATCTTAATTTTTAATCATAAACTTTATATATTATGTTTCATTAAATTATTTTTGAGGTTATTATGCACTGTTTTCTTCCTGCTATCAGTTGGGTTGGCAGCAATGTTGCAATGAAATAGAATTGATTAATGTCAAACAGCATGAAATATTCGCGATCATTTATAATATACTGACCTTGCAAGAAACTCACTACAAAGCTAACCCAACTTTGTTGAGTTATTTCTATTTGCTGATTTACAAGAACTAACATCTGATGAAAACTTTTGAAAGTTGTTTAAGCTGGAAATGATTATCAAAGCGTCTAAAGACTTACCCATTATATAGATGAAATTAAAACTAATAAACTGATCGGAAATTTATTTCTTATAAAAAATATAAATCAAATTATTTTACACACTCTTATTTCACAGACAAAATACAATTAAGAACATTTTAAAACACACAGCATGAAACATAAATATAAATGACAATAACTGAAACGAAATGTTGAAATATCAACTAAAATATATTGGTTATGTGACACTTGATCGACAATTCGTGTTACAACATAGAAAACCTTGACTACTGAATACTGGTTAACAACACATCCTTAACTTTAGGTTAATTTGAAAGTATTTCAAATTACCAAACAACTCTATTTAAGTAATAAGTTGACACTGACAGTAATTGTTATCCAAGCAAGTACTATACTCCAAAGATGCTGGCTTCCTTTAAACCATAAAATATTTTGAATTTATATATTAACAATACCGAAACTTGAAAACTGACAAATATCATAATATTTTAAATTAAACTCGCATTTTCTTCTGTCCTGTTGTTGAAAAAAAAACGTTGAGAAATTCATCATTCGACATGGTTATTACAAAAGAACTTTGAGAAAGATGTGCTCATCGAGAAAGGTGTGCTCATCTACTCTAAATTTCTTAGGTTCTCTAGAACAGGGAAAACAACTGAGGAGGATTTAATAATTTTTTTGGCAGATTCGGAATTATTCATATAACAAAATACCTCTTCAATGAAATGTAAACATCCCATTTATTTTTTTACAGGAAGCATTGACGCGGGCAGTGGTATTGCATTACAGTCGGATTTCAATGATGTTGGAAAGATCTGCAGATCCCGACACGCTAAGTAACAGAGTTGTGCACGTCAGCGTTCAGCTATTTTCTAATCAAAATCTAGCTTTGAAAATGACCGAACAACTGAATCTCCTCCACGTCATGGTGGTCAGCCTTAAATACATGATGAGCAAGATTTTAATAAAAAATACATTGCATGGTGATTATATTTAGGTTTTAAAGTTTCATTATTAAAAAATTAATCGAAACTTATTTACAGATCGAAAGGAAAATTTTCATTACGTTGTGGATTGTGCGAAACCGGTCATGAAAGATCACTGCTACTGGCCTCTGGTGTCCGACTTGAAAAACGTATTATCTCACAGACCGGTAGCGTTGAAGTTTATGTCTGATGATGGTCTGTTAGAAATGTGGTTCGCTTTTCTTGCCATGTTTCAAGGTAAGATAAAAATATTATACTATTTAAACGTCTTACTTTTTTCTAACACATTATATCATTTGTATTCATTTTTGTATCTATTTTTGACAGTGTTTCACTATACATTCACTATTTCACCACGACGTTTTGACAGTCCAATTTCTCGAAAACTGTTCATATGACATGTATGAAATTTGGCAGATATAAACAGTCGAAACTGATGCTTATATTTATTATAAAATGACTTTCGTTTTTCCTGTCATTTCGGGTCACGTGACCCCAACATAATTTTTTTAAATGGGACAACCGGTATAATATTACAATTTTGGATATATCACTCAAAAACAAATTCAACGATACCACACTTGTCATCACTTTATTGTGTAGTAATGATAATAGGAGCTATTCATTTTTATTAAATTTATTAATAAATTTAATAAAAATGAACTCAAAAATTAAGGTAGCTGTGAAACAATAGTATCAACAACATCGGTTGTCATTCATCATTGTTAGGTGAATTTTATTCAAGAACTAGTCATATTCTTGTGAAGACACTGTAATAATAGGTAAATAATGCCTTCAATTTTCACTTACGATGAATATGTTGACATGCTACTTATTTATGGAGAATGTGATTAGGTTAACAAAACTTATGCTCAAGGTTTGTACAAAAATCGTTTTCCTGATAGAATAACTCCAAGCAAAAATACTTCTGTCTATGTCGAACGGAAGCTAAGAAAAAGCTAAAAAAATTATGTTGGGGTCACGTGACCCGAAATGACAAGAAAAACGAAAGTCATTTTATAATAAATATAAGCATCAGTTTCGACTGTTTATATCTGCCAAATTTCATACATGTCATATGAACAGTTTTCGAGAAATTGGACTGTCAAAACGTCGTGGGACACCCTGTATATTTGGACTCAAATGACTTGTCTTCTTTACAAGTACACCGTCACTAGCGTACTTGGAAAGTATATCAGGTTTGTAAATAGCTATGACAAGATTGACAAGCAAGACGTTCAAATGACGTGTATAGTCTACAACTAAACCACGCACACGACATGGCAAGTATATCATAATAAAACAAACGGCTTCGCTTCTTAGACCTTTTTTAGGGTAAACGAGGTTAAAGATGGTAGAAAATGGCTTGAATAATGCAGGGATAATAATTCACGATCTCTAGGCAGTCAAAGAGTGAGGAGGGCCGAAAGGGACAGAGATTATTATTTTTAAAAATTTACGTCGTAAATACATTTTTCTCTCGAAAACTACTGAACTTTTTGCGAAAAAAATCTGATAATTCGGCATTATGAAAGCTACAATCCTACCAAGTTTGGTGATTCTAAAATCATAAAAAAATCTAATTTACCACATGTTCCATTCCCACCTAAATTTTTTCCATGTATTAATAATAGGGTACAAGCATAAATTTTGCTATTGGTGAGAATTGACGCTTTATCAGGTCTCCTAACACCTTGCATGCCTATTTTTCCAAAAAAATATAAACTACTTTTAAAACGACTTAATCATAAAATTTAAAAGTCCGCAAAAACGCGCTTTACGTCATAAAGATGGCTGCCCCATGGAGTGACGCCATTTGTTTACGTTCTTATTCGTGTATCACGCTCTGAGCTCTTGTGACCTAATTTGTTTCTGAAAGCTTTGTGGTCGGAAAGTGCATTGAAATTTTAATTTTATTTTAAAATTTTGGAGTAATCGAAAACTCCTTCTTTGTATACAGACTATACAGAGTTGTTAAAAAAATAATAAAAATTTCAAGTTCAAAGTGTTGAATATCTGAATTATATTCTTCTAATATAGACTATTTTGCTTCAAACTTTGAACTGAGTGAGGAAAGTGGGGATGAAATTTGTGTTTTTTTTTAAATCCGTTGGATGGATACCATTGGTACATCTGAATCTCTCGCACCACAACGTAATGAAGCTTCGGAATAAGCAGCATAATATCCAAGAACATCGATTTCATGATCACTATTATCTACACCAGGTTTCACTTTCATAACTTTCGCTTGAAAACAACCAAATTTTGCTAAATACGTAGGATTTGAAATAAATTTACCTCGCCCAGAATAAATTAATCACTTTACAAAAGGTTCTATTTTAACCAAAGTAGATAGAAACTTTGAATAAACTGAAAATGTTTTACTGCATTGCCTAGTTGAATAATATTTAAGG
This sequence comes from Galerucella pusilla, assembly GCA_910591695.1. Lineage (NCBI taxonomy): Eukaryota > Metazoa > Arthropoda > Insecta > Coleoptera > Chrysomelidae > Galerucella > Galerucella pusilla. The sequence continues at coordinate 133,035 of CAJUYI010000168.1, forward strand.
TAAATGACAGAAATTAAAACTTAAATTTTTGAAAATAGAATAACTGGAAATATAACTATTATAAAATGAAATGTTTGGTTGGAAAAAAAATTTTGTTTTGCTTGTGACCGATAAGCGGCGCTGCATGAACCTTTCAATCAACCCATATTTATTTTTAATGTTCTCCTTTTCTAATCAATTTGAGAGATAAAAATGAATACTCCGCTAGACTTTCTTCGAGAAGGTGTGGAGAATTTTTATTCAACTATTTATTCCTTTAGTGGGTAAAAGTAGTATCTTGTTCTCTCCGGTAATGAAGCTGTCTTTTTATCTAACTCAACATCTAATTGCTCGTGAATATATTTCCTTTTGAGTTTATCAGGATTTACAGCTTCTTGCGGTTTTCTGGGGGGCTTGATAGAAAATATGTTATTCCCACATTAGTAATGACTCTTAGAAACGACAAACTGAGCTACTTCATCATATCCTGGTATCTCAGCTTCTAGAAGACGTTTCACATTAAAATTACATATATTTGTTCATTATTTTCTCATTTCCATTATAACTCTTTTTCAGGTATGAATGTAAACCAGAGAGAACTTAATCAACACATAGAATTTGAACCGAATACTTACTACGCAGCGTTTAGCGCAGAATTGGAAGCTAGTGCTTACCCTATGTGGGCTCTTATTTCACATTTAACTGACGCGTCTACGGCACATTTAACGAAAAGAGTTTTAAACGCATGCCTCAACGAACTCAAGGATTGGTTCCAAGCCATTGCCTTCTTAAACTACATGGTGGTGAGTTTTTATTTTTTTGGTCCATTATTTTATTGGCTGAAGACATTTAAAAAAGGATTTCAGGATATTTATTATATGTCTGTTAAGACCTTTTATGCATTGCAAATTATGCTGGAGGAGGTTTACTTGTCTAGGATTGTCTTATTATAATAATAATAATAATAATAATACTTTATTCATCCTTTTTGATCATAGTACTTGATATAGGACAGGTCAAACAGAAAAAAGGATATTACATTAAATACGACTTATTATTTAACAGTTTAATTAAAATCGTTTGTTCAAAAACTCTGATATATCATAAAAACATTCGACAATTAAAAAATTTTTAAGTTTTTGTTTGAAAACATTGAAATTGTTCTCATCTCTTATACAGATGGGCAAATGATTCAGGAATTGGATTCCTTTATAGACAGGACTTTTTTCAAATAATGACGTTTCATGTTTTGGTGGCCGTATAAGTTTGCCAGATCTGGTTGGGTAATCATGGTAATCAGAATTAAGAGTAAAATCACTGGAATTACTTTTTGCATATAATATGCATTTGTAGATGTAAATAGAATAAAAAGTTAGAATACCAAAATCTTTAAAATGATTTTTGCATGTTTCTCTATAATCTAGATTAAAAATTAGACGAACAATCCTTTTTTGAGAAGTAAAAATCCTTGAGGCATTTACCGCACCCCCCCCACAGAATGAGATTATAGGAAATATGAGAGTATACTATTGCATAATAAACATTGATCAATTGACTAGTTGTAAATATATTTTTTAGCTGTAATATTGCAAAGTAACTGCTATTTAATTTTCTACAAATGTGGTTGATATTGGTATTCCAGCTCATATTCTTATCAAGGTAGGTTCCTAGAAATTTCGTATAACTCGAAAAATAAACATCAGTACCCTTAACTGAGATACAGCTATTTTCAAGAATATCTATTCTTGTAGAGAAATGCATGATAATGGTTTTTGTCGAGTTTACTATCAAGGAATTTCTTTCACACCAACTGATAAATTCCTTTGATAAAATATTCATCTTTGAAAGCAGCTCATCTGGAGACTCAGAGTCAATTGCTAATGTTGTGTCATCTGCATATAGTATCAAGTTATTTGTGCTAACATATTTAGAAAGATCATTTACGTATAATAAAAATATCAGAGGACCTAAGATTGACCCTTGAGGTACGCCAATTTCCACAGGTTGGGGGAGGGACTTCTGATCTTCTATTTTAACAATAAGTTTTCTGGCTTCTAAGTATGATTTCAGCCACGATAGAAATTTGCCCCGAAATCCTAAATCTCGTAGTTTATTTATTGTTATATCAGTACTAACTGAGTCAAAAGCCTTTGAAAGATCAAAGAAGAGTGCTCCTACATATCTCTTCCTTTCCAATGAGGTGTGGATAAAATTAAGCAGAGCTATGGATGCACTCTCCGTCGATCTGCCAGGCAAGAAACCATGCTGATGGTCTGATATAACATTATACTTTTTGAGGAAAGAAAACATTTGTTTATAAATACATTTTTCTATCACTTTACATATCACAGTTTGGACAGTTATTGGCCGATAATTGTCAAGACTAAGTGGGCTATCTTTTTTATGTATTGGTGAAACAATTCCTATCTTTAAACTTGATGGAAACTTTTCTGTTTCCACTGAGTAATTGATAATGTCTGCCAGAGTACAAGCAATTTGTGGACCTATGCTCTTAATGATCTTTGTCGAAAGACAGTCAACACCCTCGGCATTAACATTTTTCAGGCAGTTAATTATATCCAATACATCTTCAGGGATAACAGGTTTAAAATAAAACGTATTAGCGACATACATTGTTGTATAATTTTCAAAACTACTGCCGGTTAAGTGAGTATTTATTGCTTTTTGAGTATTTGTTGCAAAAAAATAGTGTCCTTGTGGACATCCCCTGATTGTGCAGATAGATATATGTTTACTAATCCTCTTCTATACTACTCTAGTGATGAGTTGCTCCAGCATCCATTTGAATGCTGTGCTGTCTGGACCTCTTATATTTAATCCTCTTCTTAGAGCCTCTTGTGATGTACTGTCCAATGCTCCTTCTATGTCCAAACATGCACATCTATAGTTTCTTGTTTATCTAATGCCTCCGTCAGCGGTACCATTGTAGTCTCTGCCTGATTTGAATAACTTGAGTTCTGTAGTTACTAAGATTGTCAGTAGTCATTATTTAATTTAGTTTTGTATATTTCATGTCAACTTCAATTAATCTATTGTCACTTCAGTTTCCGTTCTACAAACACGTGTAGTTAGTAACTATACATTATTAAAAATGTTTAAAAGTTAATGACAGTTTGCCTGAAAAGAGGAATATTTTAATTTTGATGTTATTTTAAGATTGCTTTTCAATGTGCTGTCGATTTTTTAAGTGGTTTCTTGTATACACTTGACGAGTAAGTAATTTTTTACTAATTTTCCTTGATTTTATAAAAAAAATTCAATTACCATTACTTACTTACTTGCAGGTATCGCACTGATAATGACGTAATAGCCGAAAGCGCTTTGTAATTTTAAAAATTAATTTATTTTACACGGAATACACTGTTTTCTTGCCTCTTTATAAGAAATGTCTATTTCCCAAAATAGAAATGAAATTTGTTATCTTCTGAACTTATTACCCACCAAAAAGTCCGTTATGCTATGTCTATTATTGTTAAGATAGTTGTCGTATACTTATTTGGGATGTTATGGTACAAATACTACACATTTACACAAACCTTTAACACACCTTACAAATGAGAGCCACCCGCTTCATACGAATTGGGCGTAATATAACGAGATTGGGGCGAAAAAGCTAATTTATGTAATGAATTGTTTATATCATTTCAGACTGATAGTCTTCAAGTATCTTTTCATCTTCCACTTCATCGATACCTAGCCGTTTTTCTGAGCCAAGCCGTTGCTATACAAGGTGTAACAGTTGATGAAGTTTTAGGAACCAGTGATTTTTTCCTAGATCTTTTAATGATGCATCCTCTACGTGTACAGGTCAGTACGAAATATTTAATATATGAGAGGCTTTACTTTTAAATTGAATAATTAATAATATTGTAGGTAGCCTTTTATGAAATTTTAAACGGTTTATGGCTAAGGAACGGTCTTCAAATTAAAGGACAAGCCATGACATACATCCAATGTAATTTTTGTAATTCCATGGTTGATGCTGATCTCTATTTACTACAAATATGTTGTACCAGATTACCTCCTGAGAAATTTTTAAATATTGTTATAGAAAAGTATGTGCAACTTTTATTTGTTGATTTGAAAAAAAAAATGGTTCTACATTCAGGCACTAAAATTTTGTGTTTATTTCAAATATTTATTTATCTTGTAATGATGATGAAATATATTTGTTTCAAATTATGACAAAGTATACAATTTTTTATATACTTTTAGATTTCATGTTAAAAAATGGATGAGCTTAGCACCTTTCCAAGGAAATCATGGTGCCTATTTAGAAGGAGAACACGATACTCCGATGTTAGAAAGCTTTCTCACATTTTTAGCAACTCTTATTAGCGTTAGAACAAATTTAGGTAAGTTATTCAAAAAAACATTATCATTTTATTATTAATAACTAGGAATTTATTGGTTATATCATGAAATTCTGCCAGATCTACAGCAGAAATCAGTTAAATAAGTTGGAATCTTCTTTTTTTGTTTGGATATTTTAGAATAGAAATTTAAAATTTGCGAAAATTACGGAGTTTGATACTAAAAGACATGTTCTTCAACAATAACATTGATTTGTTGGAATACTTTTTTAAAAATAAATGAACCTTCTTTAAAAATTTCATTGTACAGTGCGCGTCAACTATACAAATCAAAAATAGTGTTAATGCTCAACTAGTTGTTATGGTATAATTTCTATAGAATGTTAGTAAAGCAATAAAACGAGGTGGATAAATTTAGAAATAGTAGACATTTTAATAAATGAATAATTATTACATTGTTATTGGTCCGAATAATATTTTAAGGCCCGGTCTTTCCAAGTCTGAATAAGTTGTAAATAATATATATTATTTATCAAATAAGCACTAGATTCGTCTTTTCATTATTGGATAACTTATTTTCCCAGAATATATAGCATTATTCTACAGTTAAGTTATTAGGTGGTATAAGTTCGAAATAAAATTGTTCGAGTTGTGAATAACAACCGACTGATGCCGATTAACTACGAATTGACTTTTTCTTTTTTCAAAGTGTTGGCTATTCTAACCTAGTTTAAATAAAAACTGTCACATTTATTTTGAAATGGATATTTTTAATGATTTCAAGGAAGATCAAGAGATACAAGAAATTGTAGATTTTGTAAACCCAGAACGTCACCCATATACCGTTAGAGAACGAAAGTTGGGATGATAAAGAATTCTTACGCCGCTTTCGATTATTTAAAGAAACTTTGATTAACTTATTGGAGTCGGAGATAGAACTGCACGCTTCCGTGCATTCTTGTTTTAACTATTTTAGTTAATTCGGTAAAATTACTAGGTATTACTTGGTAATACACAATTCCAGCAATTATTTAAATATTTACATGAAATCCTGATTCCAGTGTTGTCAAGCTATCCTAAAATCTATTTTGCAATTGATAACGCGTCCGCGAAACATAACAATTGTTTATCATTTTCTATTATATACACATTGTGCATGAAAGTACACATATTATGAAGTTAGTTATTGTAATTTCATTGCAGCCAACGTTGAAATAATTATTTTTGTTATGTTAATTCACCGAATACTAAATCAATGGTTAAAGTCAGTTTGAAAGACATTTACACTTTATTTGTTGAATAAGACTTCCTAATAAATTTATTTTCTAGTTAGTTATTGACCATTTTATTCGTACTTGAAAAGACCGGGCCTAAATAGAAGATGGTTGGTGTATTAGATGACGTGGGATGGGACAAGGATCAAACTATTGTAGTAAAGAAGACTGAAACAAGTCTAGAATAGAGCTAGACAAGCTTTATCTGATTATTTAAAGTAAAATATTTTTAATAGGACGGTTAATTCAAATAAATTAACACTCCTTAAAAATTGTATCATAATACGCAGCGATTGTGACTTCATCAAAAATTGCTCAACGTGGCAGAAGAAGTTTTCCCTTCAAAAATCAATCGGTTTTTCAAGACAATAACATACTGATATTGCTATTATTTTTATTTGTTATTTATAAATAATAGTAACAGGTAGCAACTATTACCGAGCAGGTTAGGGCATCACTACTAAACATTTTTAGTTTTGTACAGCCAAAGATGTTTTCACTCCAAAAATTGATTCCTTCCAGTAAAATGTGAAGATTTACAGCCAATCAATAATTATTATGAATCGGTAAATATTCTTTTTATTTTACAGGCTTATTAGAAACCTCTCTCAATCGATTAGAAATGGTAACGTTACTCTGTATGGGTGACAAAACTCATTCACAGTTGATGGAACTGATGCCTGAACGATGCGGAATGTCCGAATCGAGAGATTTCGAATCACTTTTGGCAGAAGTAGCTTTTTATAGAGCGCCAGCTCTAGAAGCGAGCGGTAATATGCAACAAGGGATGTATGTGCCCAAACCGGAAATTTGGGAAAAACAATACGATCCTATACATGTACTTTTAAGGGCCGTACATCGACGCGATTTTCAAACGTCCATGGATAGATATACAGAATAGTATGTGATTTGCAATAAAAAAAACCGGATGTTTTTATGATTTTTGTTTTAGCGCTAGACACACTAATAAACTGAAACCAGGCTGTAGCCTTTGGCCTCCGTTTAGAACTCCGACAGAAGTTTCGAATGCTTATGAAGATCCTCGTCAGATACTAAAATCCAGAGTGTTTCATTCAGCAGCTTTGATTATTTTGTTTAAAGCAGTTAGAGGACTTGTATCCGAACACGTTATGGCTTTGGTGGTGTTTCTACTAGAACAAGCAGTTTTGATTGCAGCGCGGGATGAGAGCAAGGAGGTAATATGCTATTTATATTTACGTTTTATCATTAAGTTCAACAATTTTGCCACATAATAATAGTGCATCGATGAGCTAATTAAATATTTCAGTAATATCAAAAACCTTCGTATGCTGAATTTATTCATGAATGTAGTTAGTTCGGTTTTCAGATTAATTTGATGCCATTTTCAGATAAGGCTTATTTAAGTTGGCTAAACTGTAGCCAGTAATTTTAATTGATTGTTGTTCACCCACCCCTCTAGAAGTTACTTACTGCTGTCGCGAGTAAACTCGAAAAAAAGTAGCTGTCCTACAAAACGTGTAATTATTGTTATTATTTGGAAATTCACCAAAAATCACCTTGAATTTTTTCGTCCATTTAAAGTTACGGTTTTATTTGGAGATGTAATGAAATTTACCGCTTAAACTAAAAATTTCATTAAATTTACAGAATAATTAGTACAGGGTTCATAGCGACCTGGAAAACCTGGAAAAGTCAGGAAATTTACAGATGGTCAGGAAATAGTCAGGGAAAACATCATTTCCAACAGAAATAACCAAAAATGTCAGGGAAATTTTTCCCCTACTTGGAAAATAATTATTGATCTTTCCCCTTCAAGTTAAGATAAAATTATTGATCGTTCCCTATAAACTTTAACCTTTCCTTTATTATTTTTTATACCTATGAAATAAAAAGAGATAGCTATCTCGGACACGATAGATCGAATTCTTTCCGGGTCTCTCGTGTGGCTGTTCCCTGTTAACAATGAGTACCTAGTATATGATTATGTTAACCATTTTATATGGTGGTATAAAAGCACTAAATATAACAAATGAATTAAGGAAATTTGTAAACAACTCTCACAGAACATATAAAGACTTTCTCGAAAAAGAAAATGGAATTTCAATTGAAAATAACCTGGTTAAAAAGAGAAAAAGGGAAGCTGAGAGTATAATCTATAATTTGGAAATTAAAAAGAGAAATATCGAAAACGGATCAATTACTAATAAACACTGAAATTCATGACCTAAGATAATTATACCTAAATCAATCTGCAGGGAATAATTTGTTGTTTCCCTGCATATTTTGTGATGCGATGAATTTGGGGATTTCTTTTCTGAAGAGTTTTATTATTTTTTTTGTATAAATGTTTGTTTTTATGTTATATTTTTTCATTTGTTCAATATTTTTGTGTTTTTATTCCTTTCAGATTTTTTGTTTAAATTTTGTTGATAAAAATGAGACATTTGTATTGGTTTTTTCACACGTGATGCTTCTTCCCTGTGTACTATGGGTTTGAATGAAAGTAACTTTTTTAGTGTGAGTGAGTGGGTAGGAGGGGGTAAGCTTTGCCATTTGCCACAGACTTACTCTTTTAGTGGATACCTAAAAGTGACCTGGAAAAAAATCGTGGGTCAGGGAAAACCTGGAAAAGTCGGGGAATTTTATTTTGAAGAATGACTATGAACCCTGTAATAGTTCATAAAAAATTGCAGTTTTATTTGGAAATGTAACGAAATTTACCGCTTACACAAAAAATGTAATCAAAGTTACAGACAAATTGGCAATTTGCAAACAAATTACACTTTTGACCAGTTTTTTGAAGAAATTTGGGAATTTATAAATGTTACCGCTTAAACTAGGAATTTAACCAAATTTACTTTAATTGGGAATGTACCAAAATTGACAATTAAATTCGTTATTTTAAAAAAGTTTATACTTAGTTATGTTTATGAATTTAACTAACATAGCGTAAACTGAAAATTTAACAAAATTAAACAAAAAATCCATAAATTTATAAATTCTGTTAGTTCTCAGCTTAAACTGGAATTTGAGATATGATAAGATGTGATGAATCTTGGTTGAGCCCCAATCTATATTATTAACAAACATTTAAATCTCATTTGTAGGACTCAAAAATGTGTTCAAAGGCACCTCCAGTTGCACAGTTGAGTGATATGGATCTTTCGAGTTGGTACGCCGCCGATTCTGTATTTGATAATTTGAAAACATTGATAGGTCAAATTGTTATTCATCCAGAACCAGATTTTTCACCCATAACATACAGTTCAGATAGTAAGTATCGTAGAAAAACCTATAATTATTTTTCCTACTCTAATAAAATAAAATCACATTAAATTAAATTCCACAGTTTTTGTTTATTATTGCTAAAAACTTTATATTCCTTTTTTAGGTGATATTGAATGGGATAGTGCAGAAATAGATACTGATATGGCAGATATCGATCCACTGTTGATGCTGGATCAAGCGTCTTCGAATATGTGGGATAATGAGACACAGCAACAGTCCGAAAGTCGTGAGGTAATCAGATTTTAAATGCCATTTATTTATAATACATATATCTGTAAAAAAATTTTATTTCTTGTTTAAACCTGAAAATTTCTATGTTATAAGGGATTAACAGGAAAAGTTGCGAAGTATTATGAGAGTATCACTGTTGTACATAAAACTAACTAAATAATTTCTCTATTCAATGAAAAAACTATGAAAGTTCTAAGATATTGATAACTATTTTGATATTGACAATTAATTTTTTAAATGTTTGTTACGATATTTGAACTTTGTTTTATGAATTTTAATATAATTATATATTAATTTATTGTTTCTTCAATTTCAATTGTTGATATATTTAAAAATTGAGGATGAAATAAAACAATGTAATTTGTTTAAACCTTTAGTATATTTGAATGTGAATGAATTTCCGGTAAACTTATTCAATAATTTTGTTAATAATCCTGAAATTCCGTATTTATGCACCTTACTTTGTTTTTCCTCTACTAGCTGTAAAGGGAAGAAGACAATTATTGCTTCTTCCAGCCAACTGAGAAGTTGAATTTCTCTATTGTGGTTAATAAATTTTTCTATTATTAACCTAGGTCAATAATGGACAAATTCAAATACTTTGAGAATCCAGGGATAGCGGTTTAACAAAAACTTGTGCAGCATAATTTTGTATACCCAGGAGATTTTTTAACATATTTCCTGCTTGAAATTACCTATTAATTTTATATTATTTGAATAAAAATGCAATTAGTTCATAATTCGCGCTGATGACATAAGGAATGCGCTCATAATCTTTGCAGCGAAAACAGAAAGTGTACTTGTCAGTCAGACGACGGGGTAATCGCTTCTCGTGTTACGTTTGTGAACGCTGTGGTGTATAAGTATAACTTACACTCAAGGTGTTGTGCTGTGAACGCAATAATTTGTTTCATTTATAATAATAATATGAGTGGATTCCACAAAGTTAGGGTTCAAACAATAAATTCGATCTGTATTCTCAGGTAATGGTATTTCGACCGCCAGCCGATGAAACGGCGTCTCCTATAGTCGAAACTCCACCTGCAACTTCAAGAGGACACATTTTTGCGCTTCCGTCAACAACTTCCGTACCGATGGAAGTAGATAGAATAATGAATTTGGCTTTGCCGGATTCTGTAGCATCGATTACAGAAATTGGTAAGTTGATAAGATTATTTTGATAAATTTGAACAATGAAATAATTTTTGCTGAGAAAATTTTGGATAGTTTATTTGTATTGTCCTAGAAATCAATTTTAGTAATTATACAAAGTGTTTCATAAAGAATGGTCCATATGGTAACTGGAGAAATACGTAATATGAAGATTTTACTTGAAACATTTGATGTAAAGTATAAGTCCTTGTCGAGATGCAGGGTGTTTTATAATTGGTTTGTTCCAATAGGAGATCCCCCAACCCTGTTCCCGCTCCCCATTTCCCCAAACAGCTGACTCATCAGCTCAAACAACTTCCTCTCATTCCTACAATCTCCCTCCATCCGACAGATCAACTCCTCTGTATACACCCTTACCTATTTCCTTCACGTATCTGCTTAACTCAACCCATTTCTGGTATGTGGGGTTAAGATAATATTCTGAACAACTTTTTTCGATATCTCTAACCCGAAGCAAAATATCGAGATGGGGTCCTGTTTGTAAAATCGTAGTAGGCTGAGTTTCAGTTGATTATTTCAAAAAATGTGGCCCATCAACCTGAATGACTACAAAGATCCGAAACTAATTATTCAAACAGCGACAATAAAATGGTGTCTCCATCTTTAATGAGGCACCCTGTACTGTATGCATTGAACTTGAATAAATTTCGTCTCACCTCAAATTTTTTTTCTTAATAACTTTTAAAATCATTTTTTAGGTACTCCTAGTCCGACTGAAACTCCTGCCTTACCTCCGCCCGTTGTAAGACCAGCATTGATGGCTGGTAGTGAAGTTGGTAGAACTGTTAGAAAACCTACAAAAACAACTAGTGTGTCGAGCACTAGTAGAGAATTAGTTCCTACGACTTCTCAAGGACATAGGAAGTCGCGATCGAATACACCGCTAAGGGTAAGATATTAAGAGAGATTAAATTTAAAATTGTGCAGTTTATTTAAATTGTAAGGTAATAAGTTTATATTTTGCTATATTATTGAAATGTTTTTTCGAATGCTTAAATAGGGAACTTTCCTCTTTTTTTAATAGATAATAACTTGGAAAACATAGTTTATAGCTTTGTGCTGGTTAAAACAATTTCAATTTCAAACGTCCTACGAAGCGCGAAAAAATAGTATGATTTGCATCAGCACCAGGTTGCGGGGTACCTAAATCCATGAATCCTTTGAGAAAAATGTACCTCTACGCACTTTGTTTCTTTGGCAAATTAAATCACCTCCTCCCAGCAATATTGGCTTTAGGGCTTGTAGAGCCGCCTTTTTCGTGGAATTGATAAATTGTGTTTTCGGTCAGAGACAGGCGAAACAGCTCATTAGAGGACATGCGCCAACTGTTACGGCAAACCTATTGAGCAAAGGTGGGAAAACTGTGAAAGCTATAGTAGGTATGTCAACAGGACACTATAAGCTTAACAGGCACACAAAGGTAATGGGGTTGACAGAGGAAGCCATGTGCAGATTCTGTTACCTAGAAGAGGAAACTGCAGAGCACATCCTATGCCAGTGCGACTGCCTGGCGAATGTGCGGTTTCTCGTACTAGGCGATGAGAAGCCACCGGCAAGAAATTAAATGGAAGATTCAGTCTCGAAGCTGATTGGCTACTTAAAAAGTGTCTGGCTGGAATGTTATCTAGATTCATAGGAGCACAGCAGATTTGAAAATGTCGCAGTGGAATAGGCCGATGGGCTACCTCATCAAATCTATCTATCTATGTAACGTCACAAGCAATAGCAGCGCGTTTGTAGCCGTTTGAATTTTGTAGTATATTATATTCGTTTCAGTGGCTGTTTGTGACAAAAAAATATTTTTAAAGAAAACATATTTGTATTCCGTGTAAAATTTAATTGTCAAAACTCGCAGAGCGCTTTCGGCTGTTAAGCCATCTTCAGTGCTATACCTGCAAGTAAATAATAAAAGTTGGAAAATGTAAAATAAGAAGTAGGTGAATAATTACTTACTCGTCAGGTATTTGTTACAAGAAACTTTTCGACAACACATTGACGTCACAAAGTAAAATATCTTAAGATAACATTAAATTAAAAATAATTCCCTGATTAGAGTAAATTATATTTAGATTTTGAACATTTTTAAATTTGCTTAAATTTTCTTCAACTGATACACGAACACGTGTTAGTCTAACGGAAGTTGAAGTGACACTTATTCAATTTTAAATTAACAAATGACAATCTAAGTGAACACAGAACTCAAGCCATCCAACATGAGTATAAAAATGACATTGTAAAATTTTGTGTAATGTAAACGTTAAAGAACCCATTTAAATTTGCAAAAATTGTTGTAAATGAAGTAATTCAATAATGTCCCAAAACAAATATGTAAACTTCCTAAATAAAATTATAAATAAATAATTTGATATTAAGGTCTAATGAGAACCCATAAATTATAAGATGTTGAAAAAGATCAAGGGTCTAATGAGAACCCATTACTAAATCTAATTCAAAATAGAAAATTTACACATAGGTCGAGAGATTCCAAAAGTAAATAAATTAATTTAGAAAAACTATAAAATTCTATTGCAAATCATAATGAAATCAATTATCTGAGAATAATTCCAAATAACAAACTTTAATAAACATTGTAGTCTGGTAGTCTCCAATAACAAAAAACATCTAAATAGAGAAAACAGATTTGATTAAAGTCTAATGAGAACTCAATATTCAAATCTTATTCCAAAAACGAATAAGATTATGGGTCTAATGAGAACCCGTTACCAAATCTAATTCAAATTAGATAACCAATCAATAGTCAAAAGAAACTCCAAACACATTAACCATTTGAATAATGAAGTATGTAAAAACAAATTACAGAAATTATTAAAAAATATTTAAATATTTTTGTTGGCGAGTTTATATATTTGCAATATAAAAAATTTCTCAAGCTCCCTATTCCAATGTTGCATTCCAAATCTTCTACTGTTGGAATTGTTGTTGCTTTCGTTTATTTGGGCTTCAAGCACTTGTGCGTGACGCCTCAGTCGTCACGACTTTTAAGAAAAAGATTTTTTAGGATCCTCAAAACCACCTGTCATGTGCCAATGAATTTTTTGTGTTGTTAGAAGAACAGTTTTCACTTATAATGTTTTTGAAAATATAATTTTGCATATTTTACTATTTTAAAGGCGGATTCATGCAACGTTCATCATCATTACATTTTCATTATATTATAACTATGGTTTATTTACGATAAAAAGACGATGACGTTGCAAAACAAAATATTGTGATGATGCCAAGCTGTAGTTTTTTCCTTTACTTAACGAAAACTAGAAAAGTCAATCTGATGTTAGATTGACAGTTCTTCTTTTTCATTGTTCCGTGCCTCGTAGGGCGTAAGTCAAAAATATTTATTATAAAATAAAAGGCTTGTATGATAGGCTTGATTAATTTAATATAAATATTTATTCATGGAAAACTATGGATAATATACAGGAAACAGTAATCAATCATTCTATATTCGAATTAACATTCTATTATTTTAAATAGAAGAGGATTAAATGACGAACTGTAGGTCCTTATACCTTATTCGGTGCTGTATAGAACCATCTTCAAGATCACCGTAATGGTTTAGGAATCAATCACCTTCATGCAAATTTAAATATTGTTTCTTTATACAATATCTATTATATTTATTATGAAAAAATGAGATGTAAAAATAATATATCGACTTCGGTAGCTGGCCACGTGTAGGTGTGCTATTAGACTTTTTATATATAGCTGTGATAATCCACCAAAGTACATTGAAATAATGAAATTTAAAGTCAACATTTCTTTATCAACAACTGGAATGACCTGTTCAAAGTCTCTGCTCCTTCTGCTAATAGTTTGAAGATTGCATGACAATTATGTTGAGTCACTACCTGCCTGATTTTATATTGTATTTCAAAGTTTTACTTGTGTTAATAATGAAAACAATAACTTGGGAATATACATTTTATTTCAAATAGGTAAACTGGTTGGTTATTACGATACAATTATTTAATCTAAACATTTATGTTCCTCTGAAATAATTTCACAATAATTTCAGAACTACTTACTTTCCTTTTTTGTGAGTGGGCCACTCAAAACAGTCCACCCTGTTATTTGGCAATCTTCATTGAATTAAAAAAAACAGGCCGTTTTTTGTTTTAATTTGTGTATTATAAAATAAAAATAACTGTACCCAATTAATTTAATAGATATTAGTGATTTTGAAAAGGTGGAATTAAAGCAAATTGGATAAAGATATACAAAAAATAAAACACAAGATTTCCACTACTCCACCACAAAATCATCACTATCTCTATCATCACTGTCAAAATTAATAATAAGTGGAGGCACATCCTGTCTATCGAATACTACTTCTCTATCCCACCAATCTTGTATAATCTTTTTTTGTGTGCTCTAGGCATAGATAATATAACACTCAGCTCTAGGTACTGTCTTTGACCAAATATCAGGAGTCACTTTTTCTTAAGACTTTTTCCATGCACCTTATGCTTGTTCTGTTGAAGAACCATCAGTTCCCACACGATCTCTATAAAATTTTTTAACTATGCCCCAAATATGTTCAATTGGGTTGAACATACAGTGGTAATTAAGGTAAGTCTAAGCACTTTGTGGCCATATTTTTCAGATAAATATGTCAGCTTCATATACTGTTGGTGGGTTATTCCTACAAAAATGTATAGGTATATTTAAACAAAATAAGTTATCTCATTATAACCATAATATATTGAATACTGTTATTTTCAAGTTACAGTTTAACTAAATTCAATAATTGGGTTTTGAAGAAAGTATTTACAAAAAGGAATATCATTTTGTATCAACCAGTTCTGTATATCAGCCTTTTTGGTAGCTGTTGTTGGTACTTTATTGATCACTGTACTGTGATAACTTGCATTATCCATTACAATTGTGGCAGGTTCTTCCAAGTTCATTAAAAGTTTTCTTAAAGTTTTCAAGGTTGTATGTTCTTCTGAAAAAATATTGTGTTAGTTAATTTTAAATAAAATAAAATGAATTCAATATACTTACTGTTTCCATTCATTTGGTATATAACATTTCAGAAAGCATTTTGATCAAAGTTATCAATTTCAACAGTAGGTTTTATGCATTGTCTCTTTTT
>CAJUYI010000168.1:163203-175518 GCA_910591695.1 Galerucella pusilla
CAGTTGGGCCCCCTCTTACAGCATTGCATTGATGTTAACGGTGAACACTTTGAACCTCCAGCATAATATTACGGTTAGGATTATACTTTTGGTAGCTAGCTTTGTTTAGAATGAATTATTCATTGAAATTTATCATAAATTAGGATTTTTTGTTACATACAACGTTTATTGCTTCCATATAATAATAGGTCAATAATAATAGTTTACAATAAATATTACCAGATAACTCTGTTTTTATAAACCTTGTGTATAGGGAATGCTTGACAAAAATTAAAGTTACATAATCGATGATTCTATTTTTGCTATAAAATACAGGGTGTTCCATTTGAAATAAGAAAGAAAATGACAGAAATGACAATGACAGTTCGAGTTTCCGTTCACCCTGTATACAGGAAAGAATATAATTGATATAATTTCAAAATATGGACCTTCAGCACATCTACTATTTATGTTAATAACATTTTTTGATATCTATTGAAATAACCCATATACCGAAGTTTGTCGTAAGATTGGTACACCCTGTATAAAACAAAGTCGGATTTGTTCAAACACTTATAACTGGACCGATTTTCATGGTTTGTGATTGGTTGTATTTGTCTCTGACCCGAATAGCAGAATAACTATTGAAAACATTGGAATTGAATTGACAACAAAATAAAATGAAATTAAAAAAAATTTTCATATACAAAATGTTCATTGGTTTTGTAACTGTCCAACATTTTATGTTCATCCCGTCTATACGGTAAACTCCCCCCTCAAATTAATTGACATATGACAAACGAATTGATTGAAAAAAGTCAAATCGATTGGTCTCACTGAATCATTTCAGATTATTCTGTCAATACATATCGCACAGATCAACAACGAGATAGTCTTCGAAGTGCAAGTGTCTATTTAAAACTTGCATCGTTTCTATACGATTGCACAATTGACTACGCATCCTTTCGTTAGAATTGGACTAATGGAATTAGTACGGCATTCAAGTTTGCTGGAGAAATGCTTGTATTGTGCTACCTCAATGGCAACGTGAAATTGCCATTTCGTTAGTACTCTGCATTAATTCAAATCTATTGACTGAAACGTCAGCTGCATAGCCAACTATGGTTGTAGTACCATACGCCATTGTTGAACAAAACCAATGCTACACAATGTTGTATATTTCTAATCAGGATATCCAGGGTTATTCAAAACTATAAAAAAATATATACAGGGTGTCCCATTTAAAGCATTGAAGGTGCATTTTATTGGGCACTCCCTCTATAACAAATTCAGTCTGTTGCTACATTTATGGTCAGTACAGATAAAATGGTACGACTTTTACTTGAAACTTTTTTTGTATTCCCGAAATTGATGAAAATAAGTAGCAGTCAAAATATAATGAGAAACCCTGTACATAGTTTAATTCAATCATGTCTTGCTTACACGCGATTGATATACCTACTTAATTATTGTACTTTTTTATTTATTTTTGTGTTATTGTCTTAATAAAGTAGTGAACTTAATATTTATTTTGTATTCATTGTATTACTTTCATGAAATCATAAATTAAGTTCTGCTTTTCTGTAACACATTCATTGACTGTTAGGCAATACGAAGTTCGCCGGCTTATCTAGTCAATATTATAAATTGCTTTAGTTTAATATGTTTTTTTTTTTTAATTTTAGTTCCTCTTCTTCACGTGTTAGCTGTCCATGCTAGAGTAGCGCGTGTATTGGCGATGTGGCCAGCGTGGATGAGTTTTCAACAGTTATGTGGGATGTCTGCTAAAGTATCGGTCACAACTTTAGCGCCAATCGAAAGGGAAGTGCCTCTATTATTACGAGATCCTATAGCTTTGTTATTGCAGTATGTGTTGCTATTACCCATGCCTTTAGATCAAAGTAAGTTAACAATTTTTACGTTAACTCATTACTCATTTAAACATATAATTTCAGCGTATTTCACAACAACCGTACAAATGGTATACAATTTACTATATTACCAAGTAGTAGCTCAAATGTCTTGCGGTTTGACTGGATTTGAAAGAACAAAAGCAGCTGCTGGTGCGAACAAAGAACACATTAATAATCTGACAGATGCTTTGGGACTTATCAACCAATGCTTAGGACAGACCGATCTTTATATGGATGATAATGACGATAGCGAAAGTGGTAACGATAAGTCTGTTAAAGTTAATATGGTTGGGTTAGAACTACAGGTGAGCAAATAAACTATTATTGTTTAGTGATTTATTCAGAACATTTACATTAAACACAGCGTCCACTAATAATAATCATTACATACGATTTTGCAAATTAGTGTTACTATTTGGAACAATCGGTAAGTTGTTTTCAGAATTGAACCAGAATTACCCAGTACAGTGACTATCAACTCTGTTCACAACCAGGAAAATATTTCCAGAATTAATTTCCCTCCAGCAAAAATCCGTGAAAAATTGAGAAACTCAAGTCATCCTCCTCACCAGTCCTTGTTTGTTCTTGTTTGTCCTGTTTCTTGAAAGATGTTGCGAAAACTTGGTACATCCATTCAGTACAGTTATGAATGGTTCATTCCAAAAATCCTTTGTACCAAGTAGCTGGAAGAAGGCATCTGTTACACCATTTTATAAGAAGGGCAACGAGCTTGTCTCAAACAACTATTGACCAATTAGTCTCAACTCTGTGGTTGGCAATGTTATGGAATCCATAATGAATGATGACCATAAAGATTTTCCTGTAGCATAACAACATAATTGCTGAACAGCAACATGGGTTTGTTCCAAATCGATTAGATACAACAAACTTATTGAGGTGTGTAGATGATTGTTCAAAGCAGCTGGACAATAATACTCCTATAAACATTATATATCTTGACTTATCTAAAGCATTTGATTGTGTCCATATTAAAAGATTTTTGTTTAAACTAGAACACTTTGTTATACGTGAGCTAGTACTAAATTGGATCCAGAATTTCCTAGAAAATAAATATTTTTGTGTTCGGATTGATGATTGTTTCTCCGATCAATATTCTACACCGAGTGGAGTCCCTCAAGGATCCGTACTTGGTCCTTTGTTGTTTTTGTGTTATACATCAGATTTATCACACTCGTTTAAGTCAACCTGTTCTTTCTTTGCTGCTGATACTAAACAATATTCCAGGATCACAATCATTACTGCAAAATGATCTAATCTCACTATACACAACCGGAGTTTCGAATTGTTATTGCCGTTTAGTATTAAAAATTGTGTTATACTCCAAGACATAATTACACCCCAAATGATGAACAAGAGAATATTATCAAAAACGTTACCAGAAACTCAATTTCTACAAAGTTTATGTTATACCGATCCTTGGATATGGAGGAGAAGTTTGGAGTCCAAAATTGGTAGAATCTGTGCAACATCAAGCAACCCGAATGTCCTTTGACATCAGGAGACCATCGTATGAAGTTCGTTTGAACCAGCTATGCCTAACTACATTTGAAAACCGAAGACATCGTGGAGATTTGATACTAACTTATCGAATTCTACACGGATTCCTGTCGACTCTTAGTAATATGTTCCAGACTAATGTTGAAACTCGATTTCAAGGACATAATTTCAAACTCAAACTAAAAAAAGAACATCTCAGGATGACAAAACGACAGATCTTCATAGTCAATCGTGTATTCTCGGCGTGGAGCAATTTGGACACAGATACAGTTAAGGCACCCCACCCCCTTCTAAATTTCAAAATCCGATTAGATCGTCCTATCTAACATTCCTAACTTTTACAATGTTCAAGTTTCTGTTTACTGTACACTTTCAGTTCATATTTTCCATTTTATTTTTAAGTAGGTATTGATTTTACAACTTTTTATTTTTTGTATTTTACTACATCACATATGAAATGGGCTTTTATTGGTTTGTTCTCACTTCTTAATAATAATAATAATAACATGTCATTTCAATTTCAGGTTCAGAAACTATGTCTCCCCTTTCTTCGAATTGCAGCTTTGTTAAAACATCATCTTTATCAACAACCGCTTCCGGATATTTATGAGCCAAACAACGAATTTGTTCGACTTGTGTACTATCTCGAACTTGTAACCGAATCAATGGATTGGGGCTGGTTTAATGCTTCCGTAGCTTTGACGTGGACCATGGATGTGGGTCTAGAAACGAAAACTCCACGAGCTTGGTGCGAACAATTAGGAATATTCATTGGAAAAAGCCAGTTGGCCGCCAAAGGATTTTTAGCAGAACAACATATTCTGTGGTATCCGCCAAGGTTGTTACAGTTACCTAGGGAATATGAAAAAATATTTACGGTGAGTTTCGGTGTTTTGAAAATGGATAAAAAAAGTATAATAAGAGCCTCAGAAAAATAAAAAACAATAGAGGTACCATTTAATTTTTTATGCAAGCGACAGAGACCATCCTAAACACAGAATTTTTTACACTCAGGAAAAATGATAACACCGCTTTTCGGATGTTCATACCGCGGATCAAGGTTTAGAGATTTTGATGCGAAAATTATTAATAGTAAGCGTACAGTTCATTGTATTTGTCTAGAATATTGTTATTGGGAGCAGCAACATCCACTAGAAGAACCGAGTTAGCTTTTCTATCCGCTACTACAATATCTTGCCGGTTATTAGTCTCCTGTCTACCGGTGATAATTGACCTATCGTAGTATAGTCTAAAATTAGCATTCTCTATTACCAAATGCAGATAGTACTTGTAATAAGTGTTGTATCGTCTCTGTTGTTTGTTGACACCTTCTGCATTTGTCCGACAGGATCTCGGGATTTCTTGTTGTTTTGGTCCACATGTCCGTACATACAGTTAGTAATACAAGATTTTAATATTTCATATATAGTTGGAAGGCAGGTTATGGGTCTATACTGAGTTTGGGAATCAAGTGGTTCCAACCCAGTGTCAATTAATGTTGCCATTGCTTCATGCAGACTGTCAATGTATGTATGTATGTGTGATTTTTGGGGTGACATTCACTGAGACCTAAAAGATCTATTGTGCCCCCTTACTTCTACTCAGTTTCTGAGGAGAGTCTCAGAAACTAGTAGTTCCCTTAGTCCTATTTTCCGGAGGAATTTTAGGATGTCTGCAGGCTTCAACTTAGGCAAATGTTCCTCTTCTATCCAGTAATCTCCCAGGTGCTGTGCTCTAGGATTCTGGAGTGCTGTGCAGTTGGAAAGTATGTGGATGGAGGTTTCTTCTTCCATTCCACAATATCTGCATTCTTCTTCCTCCACTATTTTGAGCTTTTTCAGGTGCCCATTCAGGCGACAATGTCCCGTTAGGATCCCTGTCAAAACTCTTAGCGCAGTTTTACTTTGACTTATGCATTCTTTTGATCTCAACAGGTTGTAGTCACCCAGAAGAGTCTTTGATTGTATAAGCCTTACTAGATCTTTCCAATGGTCAGATCTTCTCTTTTTCTCGGCTTTACTTATTTAAGGTGACTATGTTGTTCTCGCCTAGTTCATTGAGTTTGTCTAGGCATTCCCACACCATTTTGGAACTGATTACACAAGAGCTCAGTGCCTTAATGGCTGCTTGACTATCCGACATTATGATAATCCTTTGTCTTCTGTATCCTTTATCAATATTGAACTGGGCGCACTTTCTTATGGCGTGGATTTCCGCTTGAAAGATACTTGGGGTTTTTCCCAATCTTTCAGAGTGTTTTGTTCCTGGCCCGAACACTCCTATCCCAGTTCCTTCTATTTCTTTTGAGCCGTCTGTGTACCATTGAATGGCATTCTTTCCAAGTCTGGTAATGGTATTTGGATCCCATTCCTTCTTGTTGCTCATTTCCGTAACGAATTTCTTTGAAAAGTTATATTTTTTCATCATACCGTCTTGTGGCATGTCCCAGGTTGTCTGATTTCTAAGAAGTGAGGAGGTGTTTTTTTTAATGATTCCCTCTCTACTTAGTCTGTATCTTGTTCTTTCTGCAACACTTTCCACCACCATATGTAGAGGGGTGAGGATGAAAATCACTTCCATGGCTGCCGTTGGGCATGTTCTCATTGCTCCTGTAATGCATATACAGGCTAGTCTTTGAATTTTGGAGAGGTTTTCTTTCGTCGTCAATAGGCTAGTTCTACTACACCAGGCAATGGCTCCATAAATGATGATTGGTCTCACTATGGCAGTGTACATCCAGCTTAGGATTTTTGGGTATGCAGACTGTCAAACCTCTTATACCAAAAGTTTTGGGCATGGTCAACTTCTGGACGTCTATTCTTGAACAACGAGCGGCATAGAATTATGGCGAATGATCACATGAGGCGATCGTAGTTATATTTTTATATGACTATCACTTGGAAGCATGCCGTTTCTGGGGGCACCTCTTTTGTAAGGAGTGAAACGCGACTGACTCATTTTTATTCAATTTTAATACTAATTGATTTACTAAACAGATTACCTTTTTTATTATTGGTAATATAACATAACAAATATAAAAAATAACTAATGACAGAAAATTATGACAACCGTACAAAAAAAGAGGCTAAAAATGACTTAGAAGTAGATATTTTGTATCAAATACTGCTGCAACGCAATCTGACACAACGAAAAAAATATGACAACTAGGCAAACAATAATATTATTGATTGTCTAGTTGTCATATTTTTTTCGTTGTGTCAAATAGGGACCAAAAATTATTTTATCATTAGTTAATCTTGACTAAGGTAGCTGGAACGCTACCGAATCGTCGAAATAAAAAAAATAAAAAACATCATTGTGGTTTGATTCCCAAAAAAATAAGAGAAAAAATAATCTTTATCTCTATCTTTGTTAGTACTCTTTAACTACATTTCTTCTTTGACGGAAATGGTTCGACAGTCCTCGTGTCAATGATTCGTATAGAGATATTTTTATTCAACATTCTAAAAACATAGACTTTTTGAACTGATGACAAAAATTAATTAGGAGGAAAGAAGAAATTGAGAAATGAAATAACCCATTTTTTTTTTGTATTAGAAGATATTAGAGTTGTCAGTGTTGTATGTTGATTTGATTATTTTTTTAAATTATAGCAGTCAATATGTTACCAGCTCAACGATTCCTTCTCAATCAATTAGAAAACGTAGAGTATGTATGAAAATCGACTCGAAAAAAAAAAGTTTTACGGGACATTACTGATCCTTTCAACCTGTACGACAGACGGTTTATTAAACTATTTCGTTTAAACAAGGATTAATAATTGATAGACACAAAACTGCACATAACCTTAAACTAGTATAAAATTTGAAAATGTTTACATTCACTCTCTCAATGACTGCAACAGGAATAAATAATACGTACTTTCACGAGAGAAAAGGAGATAGAAAGATAAATCTATGAGATAGAAAGACCTTCTCCGGTCTCTCTTCTCTTCCTTTCTTTATTTGCTCTCGATTATAATCGTCTAGCTGCGAAAACCACCAAATGTGTTTGTGAAGTACCTAATAGCGAAAAGAAGCGATTCTCTATCGTTGAAATACTTACAGAGTGCCACTCCAGGTGTCTTCCAATTACTGGTGCTCTTTATAGCTTCGGTTACCTCGCTTGTTGTCAAGCTAACGAAAGCCATTGGCTCAATCCAGTGAGCAGTAGATTTATGTTCGACAGGCTTCGACCACACTGAAGACTATTACTCCGTTAGCTCATCTTTATTCGGAAGACTTTGGTTAATTCACTGAATATAGTAACCAATCAAATTACTTGATTTCAAGTCATGTGTCAAATTTCATCCAATCACCGCTGTATTACAGCGATAATACCCTACATGTGGTGTTTTTAGTTTGGTGTTTATTTTTTATTCAAAAATTAATTAAACGTGAAACTGACAACTGGATTAAAAATGTCGCGAAGATTTGGTATTGCATCTAACGATTCAATTAATTTACCAATTGTACTTTTCACAACTGTAGTTTTAAATGAAAATTAATAATATTTGATTAAAACTAATAAGCATGTTGCTCAAAGATAATATTATCAAGCAACACGCTTTCAGCATTCTCTATGACAAAATTATCTCGGTATCATCAAGACCCTAGGGGTATTACTACTGAAAATACACTCTTGTAGAAATTCTAAAATGACATAATGTTATTAGGTGTTTCCAACAATTGTCAAGTTTTCTGTTATTTCGATGTTAGGTTATGTTTTTTGGATACATCAAGACATATTCGCAAAGCAAACGAAAGTTTTTGTCTAATACTTTGTTTTTATTTCAGTACTACCACGAACGACCTTGTAGGCAATGCCAATCGGTAGCTCAAGAAACTAGCATCTGTCTGTTGTGCGGTACTATAGTTTGTTTGAAACAAAACTGTTGCAAACAACAGAACGTTTGTGAGGCGGTTGCGCATGCTGCTGAATGCGGAGCCGGTACTGGCATATTTCTAGTCGTTACTTCAACTTATATTATAGTCATTAGAGGGCACAGGGCTTGCCTGTGGGGATCTTTATATTTAGATGATTTTGAAGAAGAAGATAGGGATTTAAAGTAAGCGAATTATATTATACATCGAACGCTAGAAGTTAATGATTTTTGTTAAAAAAGGTCATTATCTTATCATAGATCTTCTACCTGTGATATCATGCAATTATTAACTTCTGCAATTTATGTCTTTCGTTAATATTAATTTTTTGTTTCACCTTCACCTTTGCTCTTGTATATAGATCACTGGAACGAAATTTTAAGTTGTCCTGTGTCTATTTATCAACGAAAACGGCTTTATTAGGCTGAAACATATTCATAAAGTTGAACACACTTTTGCTTGTGCAATTTGCAACAAACAAATGATCAATTGATGACTTCTTCGTGCATTTGAAAACTTTGAAAACGCAATGGTAGCTGAAATTGAATCGCTTATAGTCGAAACGGGGTCATTTCTGAGAATGATAATAATCTGACGTTTTAGACGTAGTATTATTCTGCGTTCTCAATTTTTGTTCGTCTTACTGTAGAAAAGGTCTTCTTACTGTAGAAATGGAAGGAATAACCTCTCGATATTCAAAACACGTTAGCAGAATAAAATGTTTGGTTTGCCATGTAAAGTAAAGCGTTTGTGCTGGAACAAATCTCGATATATAAATTAGGTTAGCTTAGTAAAAAATAATAAAAGATCGTTACATTTCCCATATCTGGCATGCAAGATAAAATTTTCACTACACTGAGTGGGGAGGAGATGCAGATAGCAAGAATGCAGTAAATGTGTAAGCTTTCACACTTTAACATCTTATAACCTCAATCAATGAGAATGCCCCACTTTTCATTTTTGAACTGTTCTCTCTTTGCTCAAATATAATTCCTCCTAACGAACGTTTTTTTTTTTAATATAAAAGTGCTCCTATTTTTGAATGTTTATAGAATTTATATTATATTTATAGAACGTTTAAGGCAGATTATATTTGATGACATGGCTAATCGGCTATTCCACTGCGACCTTTTCAGATATATTATTTATATTCCTCTGAATCTAGATTACCAGACAGACTCTTTTTAAATAGCCAATCAGCCTCAAGTTTTCTTCGAAATCCACTAGTAACAACGCACGCGATGCTATGCAAACGGAATGTCAAAGTTTGAGAAATTTCCAATCGATTGGATATTCCTTCTACGAACAAACCTATCGATTCTGTACATTTTACCAAACAATTAGACTTCCTATCGACCATTTCTTGCTTTTACCAAGCATGTAGTCTATGGAGTGATTTATTTTTTACATGCATTTTAGATAGTGATTTAACTACACTGAGTTAAAACTAAGTATTTCTTAAAAACTTACCATTATAAATGCACTGTGCTACTGCATCTATTCCTTACTCTACAGTTGCGGTGCACTTTTATTCTTTTTCTTTTTTACAGTGCAAAACTATTTCATATTACCCATTACTTCACATGGCAAATCAATTATTTTATTCTGCCAATGAAGAATCAAAATTTGCCCAAAACATCCAATTGTGCGATTATCCTCTTCAATACCCTCCGGAATAGACTCAAATCGATTTATTTTTTCATCTTCTTTTAGTGGTGTTTTAATATTACTCTACCACTTGGTATATTTTATATCTTTTAAAAGTGGTTGTGACGCAATTTAAGACAGAAAATTAAAATATTTAGATATCGTCTTCTTTTTATATATTTACATTTCGGAACCCTTGAAGCGTATTACTTTACCGGCTTAGAACTCTGTAAGCTACACATTGCCGACCACTAGGTACGTGATAAACGATTTTTGACGCGTGGAAAGGTCGTTAATAAACTTAGTTTCTACGAATATGATACACAAAATACTTGATGTTACACTTAATGAAGAATATTATGCAAACAAAATTAGTAATTTTCGATCATATAAAGAAACATGACAACCTAAAGCTTTAGCTATACGAATAGTTTCAATAATCACAAGAGCAAATAGAAAGTTGAAGCTAAAAATCGACATTAACTAAGGACACTGCAGAAGCTCATAATTTTATAATATCATAGGTAGAAGAAGATATATGGTTAAGAATATGTTGTAGAATTTGTTATTTATCCACTTTTTTGGTATTGAAAGATCCACGTAGTTAGAGTTGAAATTATTAATTTATGTTGATGATAATGTATTGTTAGTTTTTGAAAATGAATTATTGTTTCTGTTCCAGGCGAGGAAAACCGTTATACTTGAGTACAGCTCGATACAAACTGTTGGAACAACAATGGTTGGCGCATCGTTTCGATCACACGGAAAAAACTTGGGTGCCTCATCGAAACGCTCTCTAGAAAAAAGCTTACTACAGTTATACAAGTTGTTGCAACTAGAATTTTAAGAATCAGAACTTGCATCTTCTTACAACTTTTTTTCTTTCTTTAAATATGTACATATTATAATTTTTAGAAGTTTGAAATTTTCCATTTGTTTTATTTCGCAATCTTTGAGTTTGTTTGGTAATTGATTGAACGGACAATACCCTGAAATCTCTTTTATATCAATTTGGTGGCAGTTATCGTCTATGTTCTGTACAAAAGGAAATATATTTAAAAAACAATCGCTTTATTTTTATTGCTCATGTAAAGACTGAATATGGACAGGGATATGTTTAAATAAACAACGAGGACCATGTAGAAGAAGTTGTTTTCTCAGGAATTCTATCTGGTTTTTGATTTTTCATAATTTCGGCTTTGTTACATGTCTCTTATTGAGTTTAAATGTTCTCACTGAGCAATTTGTGACTTCTTTATGAACCCTAGTGCTTGATGCATATATGGATCTCATGGATCTTTTTCAGTTTCTTATTTTTCCTTAGCATCTTCTTTATTTCTTTTGCTTGTATCTTACTTTTCTGGCTTTTAATTGAAATACTTTTTTCTCCCATTTTTTTCAATATACTTTTTGTATTCATGAATTTCTCATTGAATATGTTGGTAATATTTATTTATTTCTCCTTCTCTTTCCCTCTTTAGTAGTACTATAACGCATTTGTGATTGTTTCCTTACTATCATTAATTTTGTGCAATTATATTAAACAATAATAAAGGCTGTGTTGTAACTAATCGGCCTAACAAACTTTCTTCAAACCCTATGAAAGAATTTTGAATTTACTAAAAAAGATATATTTTAAAAGTAAGAAGATGTCATTCTGCAAGTGTGTATTCTTTAAAGACTGTGTTAAGTGGAGGAGTCACTTGGGGATGATATTTAGTGAACTATTTATTAGAGCTTTTATTTTTGTGTCAATATTTGTACATTTTTTTTATTTTTTTATGTGTTCATGTTCTTCCCACCGTGGTTGTTTACAGTAAATACTTTTCTTTCAGTGCTAGAATCAAGTGTATTACCAAGGGATGTTTAATATTAAAATAGTTGTTTTTATTAAAACGCTAACCGTTAACGAAAAAAAGTGTTACAATACTGTGATTCATTCATTTTTATACTATCCCAGTGAACAAAAAACCTTCATAATTGTCGCGTTCATCCCAACGTAGTGCTGCTGGAGCGATCAGCAATTTCCTGCTGAATGGTGTTTTGTCAACTGTTATGTGAGCGCTGTGGTAGCAGTCTCTATTTTTTCCAACAGAATTGAAATACGCTACGCACCTCATCAATGATGTATTAATGCCCTAGCTACACGAGGCCAGTTTTTCATGCTAGGATAGCAAGTTAGATACTTGGTGACTGTCTTGATTGACCGTCCTGGCTTGCTGACCTCACTTGGAACATGCTAGCGCTGTCTACATGATGCGTCAAAAAATAAACCAACAACAAGAAGTAGTCCAGTAACTGAAGGGGCAAACCTATCAATATATTTGTCCAATAATTTTTTTTGGCTTGATTTGTAGGTCTTGACAGGTACTTCA
>CAJUYI010000168.1:180518-190773 GCA_910591695.1 Galerucella pusilla
AAAAAAATTATTGGGCAAATATATTGATAGGTTTGCCTATTTTCAGGTCTTCAGTTACTGGACTAAAGCGAAACTGTCTACAGACGCCATGTTTTGAATTAGTGTCATACGATCACATGTGGGTCTTTTTCTTATGGTCTTTATAGACCCAAACTGGATTAAAGTTTGCTTGTAGGTTCACATAATTTTTTTAATGATCTATCTCACGTGTATATGGTTAGTAGCTACTGATGGAAAAAACATAATACAGTTGATAAAACATGCTAAAATACTTTTTCTCAGTGTGATTCGAGTGAAGCTTTATAAGTGTATGCCAGAGTTAGCAGTCACCTTCAAGGTTGTTTATTTTTGTCCCTTCAACATCAAAGGATTTTCTTTTCTTCTTCTTGTGTGCATTCTTTGGATGCCTGATAACTTTTTGTAAGTACGATTGCAGTGTCAAGGGCAACCACACGTCCGTTGTGAAAATGAACTGCATTCGTGAAAAAAATTGGTCGATTGAAACAGTTATCTCTGAAGCAGGCATTTCTCCTCACGTAACTTTAAATTAATATCAGTACACAGTTTGACCATTTTATCACTTTCAAAATAGAGTCTCTGGCTTGCAAGCTTACTAATTCAACCTGATATTCTGGCTTCAAAAACTAGCCTCGTGTAGCTCGGGCATTATGACAAATATGTTAATAAACATATAAAATAACATAACATATTTTGATGTGAAGATATTTTAGACCTGTTTATCTTGAACATTAATGAACACCAGTAGGAACGATTAAACTGAATTGAAAATTAGGTTATGGTGTTTTGAAAATAATCACGCTCATCACTCTAAAAATAGCTCCCTGATAAACTTTGTTGGGACGAACGCAACCATAGTTCGTTAGTAATACCATAACGTCAAATATTTATCTATTGTCGAAAGCTTTTTAAGGAAAATGCCATGTATATATTATTTTGGTTATGTGAATCGTATTTTGTATAACATTTAAAAAAAATCAAATATCCCTCGTAATTGTTCGGTATCTTTGCAATATTTTTTTGTTTAATTGTATATAATACCGTTAAGTATATATTTACAATAGAATAACTATTTCACTTCAATTACTTTGAATTTATTTAATCCCTAGCATTTAATCTACTATCAACCTATGGAAGATAAAGGTGAATACACTATTGATTACTTCGTAACGTAACCACGGCCCTGGAGCTCAGGGGTCTCTTGCTGATTGAACATCCTGGGATGAAATTAAAAGAAACATTCGTGTACAGCTATTTATGCTAGGGGTGGGCATACGAAATATTGAAAAATACCAATTATGTTTTCCTTTATTACTGTTGAATATTAAAACATTACATATTAAATTTTTACCCTGAAACAAGAACTAAAAAAACTTAAGTTTTCTTGGTTTTAAATGTTTATATTAATTCCGTGAACAACATTTGTGAGTTGAATATCTTTTGATATTCATACATTGAAGAAATTATCACTAGGTAGTCAAGTTAAATTAAATTAAATGTCCGAAAATGGCCCATATAATTCCTGAAGTGGAAAAAATAAAGCAACAATCATCAAGTTTATACAGGGTGGTCCGTAAGTAATTGTCCAAAGTGAAACGGAAGATTCTTGGCCTCAAAATATGGCGATCTGATTCAACTTGCTTGAATAAAATATTGATAATAGAAAAGATACAGGGTGGCAAAGTTGAACATTCCTCAAGCATGCTGCTTTAAGGTAACAGCCCTTCGGCGTCGGGTTGTTACCAAGCAACATTCTATTCATGAGCACAACATTCGACATAACACTATGACAATGATAAATCATTCTTCCGTCATATTTGAACGTTCCTTTACATACAATTTGGTGAAATTATATAATTCCTACCGATCCTATATAACGGCGACTTCGTTTTATACCTTTGAGCACACGATTAAAAATATGCTGCTTGAAAAACAATAATTCTTGATTTCGACTAACTAATTTATAAAGCTATTTTTTGTATTCTACATTTAATATATAATTTTAAATGAAATAATATATATATATATATATATATATATTTTTTTTTTGTTCATATTTTGTGATCCTTGAAGGTTAAGAGTTAAAGAGTAGCTTTTAGCTAATCTTCGCCTTCTTGGGGCAAATGTGTTGTACACGTATAAAGACATTCATTCAACACGCTTCCGACATCTATGACAATATTATTGCAAATTATCAATGTTCTTGGTATATTATAGCTGATAATGAATTTGCCGACTTTATATACCTTTTTGTCGCAAAAATGATGAAGATTTAATATTTTCCAATGAATAGAGGGATACTGTTAACGATGAAAAAGTTAATCGCACAGTTACACTAACAACATAGCTCTTGTGGCGCCCTCTAGAAAATACATCGAAACGGATAACATGTATATTATGATTTACAGGCCCTAAAACCCCTATCTTTAAATTATTACATTTGTATATCCAAAATCTTTCAATTTATTGAGAAAAAACATTTTTGATATTTTAACTTTGCGACCATGTATCTTTTTTATCTCGGATCCCTAGGTTATCATTGGTATCACAGCCTGCGTATATAACCATTTAATCATGTAGAGATTTAATCCCCAATTCTTTCCACACAATTGCCTGCACCTTAATTCCAAGAGCGATTCTGGCCTCATGTGTTGTTTTTTTCGCTCGCCTGCCTCTTCTCGACGTTGTGAAATTCTCCTTGATAACATCCTTTTTGGCTTCAGTGTAATTAAGGCCCCCTTTCATAAGAGCCTACCTGCTTTTCCTAGATTCTCCCGATAGTCTGTCGTCGCGGAGATCCTCTTCCCTCGAGTAGCTAGGGAAGCCTTTTTCTACCTCCTCAGAGACCCGCTTGGGGAGGTAAGGCTGGGATACAAGTGAGCTTCGCCTTATCCTTCGCGCTTCACCCCAAGGGCCACATTCTACGTGACCATCCAGTACATCGGCACGGTGGTGGTGCCTTCTAACCTTCACTTGGGGGTGTTGGTCCGCGGTGACAGCTTTCGCAAAGGCAGTTGAGGAGTTTACGTCCTCTCATCCTGGCTGCCACTGATCAGGAGCTTTGGCACAGACGCCCCAGCTCCTGACTGTTCCGCTATCCGCCACTTGGGGACGCGCCTGGTAGGCCTCCACACGCACATGTTTATTTTTTAATACGCTAGCTGTTCTTGCATATACAGATGTTTGTTATATGCTATAGACATAGGGTTTAAAGCTTGCGTTTCTCTTATAGAAATGGGTAAATATACGTTTTCCGAAGAAGCCATTTTTCTGAAGATGATCTCTGTGCTGTGATGACTATTAATTGGACGACATGAGTGAAGAAGAGGGATCAGATTTCGTCAACTATCAATCACCTCGGAAGGCTTTAAAAAAGAAGAATAGCTATGTTAAAAATGAAGAAAATATTGGGTTATGTTAAAACTATAATTTGAAGTGAAAACACTGAAAACAGCAATAATTTAAAAATGTATTCTTACAGTATTTTAAAACAAATAAGGCAAGCAACAAAAAAAATAGTTAGATATAAACATGCAGAAAACCATTGGGTGGGTAATTATACTTTCTAAAGATAATAATTTTTTCAAACACAGTTTCATTTTGTAGTCTGTTGTTCGAAAGAAAGTACATCCCGTAGATAAAGCTCTAAACCATTTTGATGATTTCTATGAGCAAGTATTTGGCAAAAAGTGGTTAACAATTCGGAAAGCATTATTATCTAAAAATAAGCATGTAGCTGTGCTTAATTATTATGGTGATATTCAAGACACTAAATATGATTTAGAACTCAAAGGAGCTTTGAATATGCGTGTGTTATTCAACTTGGAGAAAGGTTATATCAAAGAAGAAATTGAAAGTACTAAGCGTAATGAAATGCTGGAAGAGGTATTTCAAACTGACAAGGAATTGGAACAGAAAGTTGAAAATGAAGAAATAGAGATTAAACCACAAAAGTTAGAAGCCAAAGATCTATCATTAAAAAGCAGCCTTGCTAAGGCAGAATATGATACAAGACGACTAGTTAATGTTCAAGATGCACTTTCTATTGAGATTTTACATGAATTCATTCCCACTACCAAAATTAAAGGGAAGGAAGATTTTTTTCTGGAATCAAGTCATTATAAATTATATGATCAAAATACAAACTTTGGTGTTACCATTCAAAAAGACTTTGATCTTCATTTTCCTGATCATTTAGATATATATTGTTTTGAAGAAGGAAACAAAAATACTTTTCCAGCACCCAAGAAGGCATCAACAGGTGAGTATTTAACTATAAATATTAGTTTGCAAGGTGTGTCACTACTGTCATTTATATTGAGGTAATATATAAAGTAGGCAACATCACATGGCCAAAAGCAGTAAGTAAAAGACCCATCATACTTTTGCTGGTTTTTGATCATTGCTACTACAGCAGGCCAAGTGTGGAAAATAAGAAATATCCTCATCGTTGGATAGGCTGTTGTGCTGCAGAAGATTTTGCATTGCCTCTGAATTCTCCTGATGGTAAACAGTGCAATTTTGGGGGTACATTAAAGACACAGTATTCGTAGCATCACTCCCTACAACACTAGCTGAGCTCAGAAGACACATTATCACTGCTGTCAACAGTATCAACAAAGATACATTGCAGACTGTATGGAGTGAAGTGGACTATCGTTTGAACGTCTGTTGTGTGACTTACGGAGCTCACATTGAACATTCCTAATGTATTAAAACTTTAATGTTTTCTCTGTCTACCATCATATCATTCAATACCCCCATTAACCTAGACAGTGTTTTTCAATCTGTGGGTCGCGACCCCTAAGGGGGTCGCGAAGCCTTACTCGGGGGGTCGCCGACTGAAAGAAAAAGGCAAGGTTCTAACACTACAATAAAAAGACAATTTTAGTGAGAAAAATGGGCTTGTTTATTTTTCAAAAGTTTATCAAATCATGGTGTTATTTTTGAAACGTTAATAATCAAATCATTTTCCAATTGCAGTCTATTTCTCTTTTTAGTTTTAATGTCTACCATTGCAGAAAATGTCAGTTCACATAAGTATGAAGTGGGGAATGGCACTAATAATTTTAGAGCTACCCTTGCCCGCTCTGGATATTCGTGTTTTCTTTTCATCCAAAATACGTCGACACTTTGCGAATAAAATTCCATTTTAAGCATGCCATTAGCAGCTAAATCTAGAAGAGATTCTTTCATGTTTGTGGTGACATCAGCCAGATCTATTGACTTGTCCAAAAAAGGGTTTAAAATCCATCTACGCTCATTGTCAGCTTCGGAGTGCAAGTCTGGAAAGTATGTCAAAAGTTTCTCTTGTAAATTCTGCAAGCTCTGTATCATGCAAGGAATGTGAGCCCTTACTACAAGACTTTGGTCTGATGCGTTGTCTTCAACAATCTTCTGAACACATGGAAAAGACTCAAATATATTGTTTTGCAGAGAGGATGACCACAAACTAAGTTTTGCGTGAAATGCTTTGATTTTATCTTTAGCTGTTAAAATATTTTCTTCTCGACCTTGGAGGTGCTTGTTCAAATTATTAAGGTGGCTAAAAAGATCTGCCAAAAATGATAATTTCAAGAGCCAAATAGGGTCACAAAAACGATTAGCATATTCAGATTTTGCATCTCGTAAGAACATTAACAATTCAGCTCTCAGTTCTAGAACTCTTGTCAATACCTTTCCTTTGGATAGCCACCTGACCTCTGTGTGATGTTGATGCTTGGTTGTGAGATGCCGCATAAGCTTTGACGGTTTCATACTCTCACGTGATAAAACATCGCCGCAAACTACACATTGAGGTTTATTATTTATGACTGTGAACCCGTATTTCAAATAACTGTCATCGTAATGTCTATTTTTTTCGGGTTTGATTCACCACCACCGCTATTGACACTCGTACCATATGTTGAAGGCTGCGATCTCTTGAGAAACTTATCCATTTTACAAACACGTGGAGCGAACGAAAAAACAAAAGAATGACGTCCGTACTTATCGTTGACTGCGCCTAACTGAGTGAGATGAGAGTTGAAACAAAAGAACATTGCGGGTGGCAAGTGGCGCGCGCTTTCTGTCGCCGCAACAACAACAATTCGGTGTGGCAACGTCGCCGTCGCAGTTTGACTCGCGCGAGCTTCAACAACTTACCTCGTACTTACTTTCAATACTTTCGCAGCTTCTTGCAGAGTAGACCTGAATAATTGATAAAGGTACCAAAATAGAAAAAAAAAATCATTAACGTAAATAGTCTTTTAATTAAATTTTATTAGTTCTTAGTCTTTCTATGACACAAGGGGGTCGCCAGAATTTTTCAACTTGTAAAGGGGTCGCGAAATCAGAAATATTGAAAAACACTGCTAGCAGAACCATTTAGGAAATTTGAATTTTCGATTATGCCATAATTTGTCGCTAATTTATTACCATAATTAAAAATTTGTCGCTCGTCGTTTTTTAAAAAAAACTCATGGTTCTGCTAGGTTGATATTAAGCTAGCAGAACCAGTTTTTACCTAATCATCTTTCGAAAAAATTAATACCACTATAATTTGTTGCCAATTTATCGCTCTTTTATTACCGTAATTAAAAATTTGTCGCCCTTCGCTTAAAAAAAAACCATGGTTCTGTTAGGTTGATATTAAGCTAGCAGAACCACTTTTTATCTATCAATTTTTAGAAAGAACTGATATTACCATAATTTGTCGCTAATTTATCGCTCTTTTATTACCATAATAAAAAATTTGTCGCTCCTCGTTTTTTCAAAAAAGTCCAAGAATTTGATAAGCGTATACGAGTTTACATATGCCGATGAACTTCATATTCATCTTTTGGACAAAAACCATTACATGTCGCTAATTTATCATCATAATTAGAAATTGGTCGATCGTTGTTTTTTTTTAATCCATAACCTTATTCATAAATATGACGAATTACTTTTACTACTATAACTCATATAGCTAATTTAATTTGTTAGATTTAGGGTAATATAGGGTAGGCACAAATTAGATTTTTTATCTTTAACTGTCATATATAACGGATACGATTTGACACTTTTTTAGGAGATATAGAATTCATTGATCCCATATACTTTGGTAACGGGGAAGCCCCTTCGTTCCATTTAGAAAATATTGAAATTAAATTTCGTGACCCTCTAGATAGCCAAAAAATGTATAGTTTGTTGGGTGTTGTAGAGTTTAAGAATCCATACAATACCAGGACAAATGAAAATGTAATAATGGGGCGATAGCACCAAGACGAAATGTCTTCATTGAAATGAATGATTTAAAGGACAAAGAACTCAAACTCCAAAAAAATTCAAATGTCATCCCCACGTAATTATTTATATTAAATCTAATGAAAACTGACTTTTTTTGTTCAATTTTCTCAGATTATAGATAATTTTTCAAAAGTATGTGCAAGTGTGTGCATCATAAGCAACAAGTCAAACAATAATTTATGAAGTTAATAGGTTGTAATATTGTAAACACTTTATATCTTTCACAAAACCTTTTAACAGGGAGGGATTTTTATTACCATTAATGGCATTGATTACAAAGCCTACAGTTTTATGTTGTTATTCATAAATAAACAAATATCGTGAGTCGAAGAATTTAATAAAAACATTGCCCATTAATTTGTTTATACAGTGCTATTCAAAAGTCCCCTCCCCCCCTCGTATCTTTTGAACGGCTACACTTACATTAATAAAATTTGGAGGGTGAAAATAAAGTGTTGTAAACTTCTCTACGAATGGTAACAGGTGACGTAATAGTGATAGATTACGTCACAGTGCCACTCTGGCCAATAATTTTAAATGTGACCTTATGGCATGTGATATCTCGTTTGAAAGAAATTGACATTGACAATCTCCTTTCGGAAATTGGAAAAGCAGCTTCCAGTGTTATTTTAAATATTTAATTCTGGTATTAATATTTCTCTAGACTCTTATTATCGCACTAGTGTGGTAATGTATTCAAAAACGCACTAGTGCGGTAATATACGTCATTATGGCACTGAAAATAGTGTCAATTCGTATCCGTTATATGACAGTTGTAGATAAAAAATGTAATTTATACCTACCTACCCTTTATTACCCTAAATCTAACAAATTAAATTAGCTATGAATTATAGTAGTAAATGTTCGTACAAAGTAATTCGTCATATTTATGAATAAAGTTATGGATTAAAAAAACAACGTGCGACCAATTTCTAATTATGATGATACATTAGCGGCAAGCTATGGTTTTGTCCAAAAGATGAATATGAAGTTCATCGGCAGATGTAAACTCGTATACGCTTATCAAATTCTTGGACTTTTTTGAAAAAACGAGGAGCGACAAATTTTTTATTATGGTAATAAAAGAGCGATAAATTAGCGACAAATTATGGTAATATCAGTTCTTTCTGAAAATTGATAGATAAAAAGTGGTTCTGCTAGCTTAATATCAACCTAACAGAACCATGTTTTTTTTTTTAAAAAACGAAGGGCGACAAATTTTTAATTACGGTAATAAAAGAGCGATACATTGGCGACAAATTATGGTGGTATTAGTTTTTTCGAAAATTGATTAGGTAAAAAGTGGTTCTGCTTTAATATCAACCTAGCAGAACCATGGGTTTTGATTAAAAAACGACGAGCGACAAATTTTTAATTATGGTAATAAATTAGCGACAAATTATGGCATAATCAAAAATTCAAATTTCCTAAATGGTTCTGCTAGGTTAATGGAGGTTCATTCACTTACCATCCTAGTAGCAATATTTTGTCAAACCCGGTGATTTTTTTGTAGTATCTTTGTATTATTATAATACTGTTATTAATCCATTAGTGAAATGGGTTACTCCTGTATGTGGATACAGCTATGCGCGATTATTGCGTAATTTATTTAATTATTGTTTTCTAAACAAAATATAAATGGTTGTTTGAACTTCTTGAATATCGCTATACCATTATTTATTACACTATCATGTCCCATTACTTCTACTTAGTTCCTGAGGAAAGTCTCAGAGACTAGTAGCTCCTATAGATCTATTTAGGATATCTGCAGGCTTTAACTCAGCTTAACTTAAGTAAGTGCCCCCTTCTCTCCAGTAGTCTTCTAGGTGTTATGCTCTAGGATTCTGAATTGCATATCTGGATGGACATTTCTTCTTCCATACCGCGGAATTTACATTCTTCATGCTCCACTATTTTGAACTTTTTCTCAGGGTCATTTTAGACCAAAAGTACAAGTAATTAGCAATACGGCTTATTTTTTTTATAAGTACCTTGAAGTATGTAGATTAATATAAAAAAAAGTTTACCAGTCTATCGATTTCCCAAATTATAAAAAAAAATGAAAAACTTTTTTTTTTGATATTCTTCAATATTTCACGCTGGGAGGAAGGTGGAGAAGAATAAAAAATACCACCGTATAGGCGAAGTGTTTTGCAATAAAAAAGGTCTCCTGCGTTTTTTTCATCCGATCAATGGTTTGTCCGTAAAAAATTCGGTAAACTTAGTATGTGTTCCGCATCCGCGCGACTGCTGCACGGCGGAAAAAAATATAAATATTCAATCAGAATTTTTTTTTTCAAATCTTTGATGAGAGTTAAGCTCGGAGTTAAGGTTGTAAATAATGAATAAAAGGTAATAAATTAATTTTTACATATTTTTATTGGAAAAAGGTATGAAAAAAAATTATATCTTCAAATTATATATTAATCATCTTTTATACATTTTCACTACCTATATACATTTAGTTTGTTGAATATTAATCTTTATATTACATGAGTATCAAATTTTATTTTGAAAAAATAAAGAAGATTCCTATCCGAATCTATAAAAATTGCTATTTTCGCTTATAATACAAAAAATCATTGAATCCAAAAATGTATGTGAATTAATTGATTTTGTAATTATAAATTCTTGATCTTAGAAGTTTCCCCAACATTTCTACGAAAACCCCTTTAAAATTACTCCAGTTTTATCAAAGTTACAGTATTTAATATATATATATTTTCTTGTAAATTCAAATTTCAAGATTCCTAATGAAAAGTCCCGTGCCATAGGAAAAATTAATTATCCGTAAAATCTATATATGGAACAGAGCTCCTAAATAACAGTTTTCATCCTTCGAAAAATTGTTTCAATGCCACCTTATTATATAATATATTTTTTATTGAGATACTTGGTTTTTGATAATATAATATTCATATTATACAGGGTGCGCCAATTATTTCCACTCGATCTCTAGCACCGAAAC
>CAJUYI010000168.1:205773-217336 GCA_910591695.1 Galerucella pusilla
TCTGACATATATCGTATCTATAAAATATTGTAATTTTCAGTATTGATACTTTTCATAACGATATTTTCTAATATTAAGTATTTTAAAACAATATATATTTATAACGGTACGTTGTATTGATACTTTCTACAGTATCGCCCATCTCTATATATGTCAAATTATTTGGAGTAGCTGCCACAACATTTTGAAGTTAGTAATATGCCAAATCGCTACTAACTTTTATTTATTAATAAATAAATTAAGTGTCGTGGACAAAGTATAGTATTCTACTCGCAATTTATGGCCATAATTCACTTGGGTGACTTGCGCCCCTCGCCTGCGGCTCGTGACGCAAACGTCACCCATCGTGAATTATGGCTATCATAAATTGCTCGTTTAATAATATACTATACTGGCTGCCCTGCGCATGTTTTGAAGAGTCATTCCAGTAAGCTGTTCGGTATGATTGTGCTGGTCCTTCACTGATATGTTTATCAGTACTGAATACGAATGTTAGTTGGAGGAACATTTTGTTAAAATTTAAAATTGGGTATACTACTATAGTAGTTCACGGAATAATCAATATTTTTTTCATGAAAATGTTATGCACATTATTCTTTTCACTTATTTGCAAAGCAGCAAATCGACCGAAATTTCCAAAGCAATTTTCATTTTTTTTTGACTTGCATACTTTTGCAAATAGAAGAGGGACATTTATACCTATGTTAAAGCCTGTAGATATCCTAAAACTCCCCTGGGAAATACGACTAAAGGAACTATACACTTTTCCCCGAGACTTTCTCAGGAACTAAGTAGGGGAACAATAGATCTTTTGTGAATGAATATCACCCCTAAATCTACATACATACTTTTGCAAAAGTTGATTGACGATGTTTTTAATTTTTCAATTCTACATAATATGTATATTCGCAAAGTGTATCATATAAGGAAAGTTTTCTATAAAAATAAAATCTCAAATGATTTTTTTAGAATTTAAATAAATCAAAAATGGGGTTATTATCTTAGTTTTTAATAGATTCATTTTCAAAAAAAAAATAGGTATATTTTATTATATCGAATATTCGATTTCATGAGTGAAAACCACCGTTTCCCGTGCTTTCTGGATTAACTTTAAGCCTACATCATAGTAGGGAGTTAGACATCTGTTCGGTGATTTTACACTTCACCGTCTAGAAGTACAAATAGAACCCAATTACGGTAATCACTAAGCAGATATCTTTGGTAAATGATAACATTCCGGACTTACTACACAGCTGTATCATGCATTAGAACATGTTCTAAGATTGGCACTCAAATAATAGCGTTTTCCATTGGCATGCACTTAGTTGGCACCAAGTTCGAGCATACTCTACACCAGTGTACCGATATTTTCCACTGAGTGCAGGGCCAATGGAACACAGAAAAGTTGTCAGTTGTCATTCGTCAAATCAAGTTGGTTGTTTTGTGGGGGTTTTTGTTGTTTTGATTAAAAGCAGGTGCAGTTTTATGTATCCTTATCTAGTTGTTTTATTATTTAAC
This sequence comes from Galerucella pusilla, assembly GCA_910591695.1. Taxonomy (NCBI): domain Eukaryota; kingdom Metazoa; phylum Arthropoda; class Insecta; order Coleoptera; family Chrysomelidae; genus Galerucella; species Galerucella pusilla. The sequence goes on from CAJUYI010000168.1 coordinate 207,292, forward strand.
ATTAAAAATAATGAGAAAATTTTTATTAAAAGTACATTGAGAGATTATTCATTTCCTAAAAAAACTTAATACTTCCAATCACTGGTTCAGTATTTGTAAAATACTCTACTTTTTACAATAATATCCAGTGAAAAATAAATAATAAATAAACTACTGTTTTTCTTTCGAATTCGCAGCGTTCATCATTCGCCGCCATTTTGCACTCTTGCACTAAACTCGAAACTATCTCCTGAGCAGGTGCCGAAAAAACTGCACTCAGTGCACATTCGCTTGCACTAGTTTTCCAATGGAATATGAAATACTGGTGCAGTGCAGCCAATGGAACACAAATTTTGCACTCAGTTCAGATTCAGTGCACCCTAGTTTTGTCAATGGAAAACGCTATTAAATATTGTAATAATGCTCTTATTTTAAGAGTATTATAGTATATTAAGTATTGATAACGGTAAGGGTTGTTTATCGGTCGCTGGAGACCGCCGCGTTCGAGATGCTTATACCATTTTTTGCGCAATCGTATTGAAGTAAATTTCGAATAAAATAATTTAAATTTCTTCCAAAAGTCAAATGTGACATTTATACTTCTCGATCAGTTTAAAATATAATTTGCATTTTGGTCAAATTGTTTATATAGTTTTGTTCGTTAAAAAAATATAAAACTACTCATTTTTTTTGTTGCAAGTAAATTACTTACAGACGTCTTAGCACTACATATATTTAAGTGGTCCTAAATAATATATTACCTACTTCGTTCATTAAACAAAAGGAACAGAAAAAAATAAGATTTATATTTTTTTAATGAACAGAACCGAACATATCAATTTAAAAAGTGATAACAGTTTCACCAAAATGCAAATTATATTTCAAACTGATCTAGAAGTGGAAATGTCACTTTTGACTTTTCGTTCATTACAAAGAAATTCAAATTATTTTATTCGAAATTTATTTCAATACTATTGCACAAAAAATGGTATAAGCATCTTGATAAGGGTAATCGGTCTCCAGCAAAATTGGGAGTCGACCGGTGTTAACAACCCTTACCGTTCTTAATACTTAATATACTATTATTAAACATTCGATTTTTTCAAAGGAGTCAATGAGAAAAAAAACACAAAAAAATGTTTTTTGTTTTATTGTAAAACTAACATAAAATTTTACTTTCTTTGTTGTTGTTGTTGCTGAACTCTATTGTTATCTCTACCAGGGAAGTTTCTTTGTGGTGGAGTTCTGATTCTTCTGTCCTTCTTGCTTCTATTACGTACAACTTTACTGTGAATAGCGCATGACACACAGTAGTGGAGCTTCGCATAGAGCTTAGGGAGAACGTATGCTGTAGACAAACAGATGATGTAAATATATAGGAAAACCAAGGGAAGGTGTACCAAAGTACAATTGAAGGAATTTAACATGAATTCTGTTTCTTATCACAATACGTAGAAGTATTACATATTAAATGTAATATATAAATTAAAATGTGAAACCTCCACCTATATAGAGCATACAAGAACTATAACCTTCAAAATTGAATCATTCACTGAAAATTCAAAAATAATTACTATTTATTTTCAATATTAATTGACTAATTGAGTTAGATCATTTCGATAACTTTACTTTTTTAAATACCTTGACTTGTCTGAAAGAATGGTAAGTATTAATAGATAAGCTATTGTTTAAGTGGTAAGGACAATTATTGTTGGAATCATATTATCATTCAAAATTGAAAATAAATTACATCTATAAAAAAATCAAGTTTCTACAATTTCATGTTAGTACTGATTTTAAAATGTTGAGACGAAAAATTGATTACCTTGATATACTGATGCCTCAGTGATATCTCTTACAGCAGCAGCTTCTACAATATTTCGAATAACGAATTTCTTGATGGCCTTATCCTTAGGGACACATCTAGCACAATTAGTACATCTTACAGGCTTTACGTGGCCACGTCCGTGTTTGGAGCGTCCTCCATTCCGCCTCTTACAGGTCTTAAAAATAAATAAATCGTTAATGGCTAAATAATGCCATGTGCTACAATAGTTAATAGGTTAAGTAGCAAAAAATTAATGCAAAGTAAATCTGAAAACAAATTGATGATCAAAAAAGAACAATAGTTATTATCAACTGTTTAAGTATGTTATTTAACATTTTATATTATTTATTTAATGGTAAAAACTTTAAAAAAACCTTAACTCACCATTGCTCCAGCCTAACAGGACTGTCAAACGGAAATAAAGATCTTGTTTAGGGATTTTACGATAGTTGGTACTACAAACGGAAATAACTACAAGTAGCATTATTCTTCTTTTTACAAAACTGTTACCATTGGATATACCAGTCCCAGTTAAATAATTTTGAACCTGGAGTAATTAACTTGAGAAAAGATGTAATCTTCTAATACTCGCTCTTTGTTAAGTGAAGTCGATATCTCAGTTATACTGTAGCAGGTCGATATTTACCAGTTATCATTTTTTGAAATTAGTTCACAGTACCCATCCATACCGCAATCCACAGTTTCTGCTTGACATATGACAGCGACACAGTGAGTATCGGATCAGATCGGATTGTTGTCAGAAGTCAGAACATGATCTATCTGTGATGACTGTGATCTGTTTTAGTATGGTTCATTTAGTTTATGGTTGAATGCACAGGGTTTATTGCTATTAATATTAATTTTTTTTTAAATTTATATCAAATTTACCCAATACACACAAAAAATGAGTAGCAGGAAACGAGACTTCAGTTTAAATGGTAATGCACCTCTATTGGGTCATCAATTAGTTTCTTTTTGTTTGAAATACCTTAGATACCTAGAAAAAAGTACTGACATATATATATTTTTCTTAAATTAAATTGCCTTAAATGTATCAGTGTTTATTAGGTTCACATGCAGTGAAGAGAGACAGATCTAGGTCTCGTTCACCAAGAAGAATCAAAGATGCACCAATAGATAAAGGTTTAATTAAAGAAGAACCAAAGGATAAAACTGAATCTACAAAAAAAATTGAGAATGTCAGCTTAGCTCCTAAGAATAGATTGAAAAGTATGACAATACAAATGAAATTAGGAGATGTAAAAAAGGAACCGCTTGCTAAACCAAAAATGAGTGTAGCCAATGTTTTTAATCAAGATAGTGACAGTGAACCTGAAGAAATGCCAGCTCATGCTCGTATGAGAATGAGAAATATAGGAAGGTAGATATGTTTAAGACATGAGTATTTTATGCATACATCTTCAACATTCTCAGCTTTCAAAGTTTTATTATATACTTTGTTTTTATTTATAGAGACACCCCTACTTCTTCTGGTCCCAACTCATTTGGAAAAACAAAGCAAGGATTTTCTGATGCCAAAAAATTATTTGAAAAAACACTTAAAGAAGCTATGGAAAGTGCAAGGGCCGATGACTAACATTTTAAATATATTAAATTAATCCCCAGGAACCCAAAGATGTAAAATTATCATCTTATGCTATTCCAAAAAAATACAATTTTTTTCATAATAAACCACTCAAGTATGTTGTATATTACAACTTGATTTGAAATTTACTTTCAATAGGGTGAATTTGTTATATTTATTGAGCAAATATGATTTTTTATGTAGAATACTTTATTTAAAAAATCCTGTATGTTGGTGTCCAAATTTCACTTGGTTTGTTTTTAAAACAAAAAATCAACTCATTATAAAAATTGTTGGCACTTACCTCTTGCTCTTCTTACAATTTGTTCCTTGGTCACTCTCCTACAAACATTGATATTGAAATTCCCTATATTTAATGCTCATATCATCTCTTCACTTTTTCCTCTTATTTTTCAGTGGGCATTTTCTGTTCACTATGTAGGTATGTCCCTGTCATTTATGCTATAGCATTTCTACATCTCTAAAAAAAGCCTAAAGGTATTAGGTAGATATTGACCTTCAATTTTATAAATTGTGAACTATTTTTATTTTATCACTGACTGTATATTAAAATACACAAATTATAAAATTTACTTTGAAAATACAAAGTTCCAATGTGTGATAATCTGAATAAATTTAATATATTCCAACATTGTACACATTAGGAATCTTTGCCATAAAAAAAATAATGAGGGCAAGGTAAACATTTATTGGATTGTATACAGGGTGTCCCAGGAGTTCGTACCAATTTTATTATAATTTATAATCATCTTAGTTGCTTGGAAATGATATATAATATTGATATTAAATTTTAGCATTTAGTCAGAGTGCATACATACATACAGTTATTTTAAGTATGAATACAATTTTAACTACAACAAGCTATTCAATTTTTCCAAAACTTCAAATGATGAAGAGCAAAAGTGATACTTCCATTATAAACTTAGCTTACTAGCAAGTTTCTCACAATTACAGGCTTTCTATACACATTTTAGAACATTTTTGATTTTTTATGTGAAATCTCTCCATAATTGTAGTGAAGTGTATTACTACATCCCTGTTAGGAAGAAAGACTGCTTAGAATCATTTTAAATTATTTATTCATAATACTATTGAGACAAAAGGTAGATTTCAATTAATGCCAGATGTATTCTTTAATAAATATAATTTGCATAATGTTCAATGTTGAAATAAAAAAAAAATTGATTAATTGTTGTTTAATGTAATCTTAGTGGAAATAAATGCCATTATTGTACATGTAGTTTTGAATTGTTGGTTTTGTAACTGTTGAGAAGAGGGAGCTTTGACCAACTGTCTACTATGGTAGCTCGAGTTGTCCATAATAGATTGCTATTGGCAGTCATATTTTGATTAGCTTGTTTTTCAAATTATTCTGCAGTGGTTACCTTATGGTAGTTCAAGTATATTTTATGTTCTTAGCAGATAGAGAAAGTACATTTGAAATCCAGCTTGCAAATTTGCACTCCATTTACCTCTATTTGTTATTGCTTTTGTCTTGCAATTATCTCTTAAGTTCATCCAAACCCTCTCTAAAGTGTTGAATCAGGTTTTATCTAATTAAACAATTGGAATTTTCAATCTGATTTTTCATAAATATTCTAGTAGCCACTCCTGAATTATACTGGACTCCATAAAAACTTATCTTTTGTTAATTTTTTTAAATCTAAAACCTATGTGTTGATAACACTTACATATTTTGCCGCATTTAATCTTGTTTTCATATTTTTGAAGCCTCTTAAATTATCCCATGTATAAGTCACATTTTGTTCCCTGTATATCTTTATGCCTCTTACATCTTGAACAGCTTCATCTGTCTTCCAGAAAATGTCAACATCTCACTAAAGTAGGAATATTCATAATTCTCCATACAGTTAAAAATTTTGTTGAGCTTACTGTCATTACCACATTCATTGAAACTTGAATAGACATTGTCTATAATTTACTAGGATAATAGAATTCTAGAAAAATATGCTATCTCCACTGTAAATACAGAATAGCATCTTGAATGAAATGAGCATTAACAGCCCTCCCACGTCGTTGCAATGCCAAAAAAATATAGTATGAGGTTGAATGTAACATTTCCTGATCTGATTTCCTGATATTATGGAAACCTAAAGATTCTGGACCTTACTCTCTTGCTTCAACCTTATGATAAGTTCCCTTAGTTTTGATATAATTCCTGTTTACCTTAGATTCTCCTCATTAAATGGTTAACATTATTTTTTTTCTTCACGTTTTCCTGATATGCTTCCTCATTCAGTAATCTCGTTTTTTAACGTTTTGGCAAGTCTACTGTCAGTTTGTGCAATGGTCTTTTCAGAAAAAGCTTATCTCTGATTTGTATATACTTGCCTTCAGGCTATATTACCAATGGAAGTTGTACGTGGTAGAGGAATAAATATTGAATTATTTTTATTTTGTTATCGATTTGATTATATTTAAAATACCTTTTGCCTAAAGACAGGGGACGGAGGAGGTTTTTATGTAAAATTATCCATATTTTAAAATGAAATGTTTATACCAATATGTAGATGCATTCCGACTTAATTCATAAACAATATTTAAAGGTTTGTTGAATATTTTTGTTGGTATTTTTTGTATGAGGTTAGGTCTTTGCAACAATCAAATTTGATGATAGTATATACGTATCCAGTGTAATTTTATATTGTAAATATTATTAATAGACATATTAAATGAAACTAGTATAAAGCATTTTTTATTCATCTGCTTTTGTTATTTTACATGAAAAGTGCAGAAATAGCAAAGTAGGTAATATCTTATTAAGAAAAGAAAAAGTATAGCAAATAGTGCAAATGCAAAGTGAGCAGATATGTGAAAAATGAAGTGATAAAAGTAACGTTGCGCCACTCCTTGTTTTCCAATTTCGGATTAGAAAGTGTTCTAAAAAACGGACACTATTATACTACCGAATAATAATCATGATCATCAATATTGATTATTATTCGGTGCTATTACTTAGACTTCGCTGTCCGTCCGTCTGTCATCAGGCTGTACCTATCTCATGAGCCGTTGCAGAAATGATTACAGATCATGTTTTTCTGATACCGCTGTATAACAACAAATACTCAAAACAGAATAATAGTTATTTACGTAACTAGTTATGAAAAGAGCGATATTGTTCAACAAGCGTAATATTTGCCAAAACGAGCGTTAGCGAGTTTTGCAAATTATGCGAGTTGAACACTGTCTCTCTCTCTCTTCATAACGTGTTCACGTACAACGTTTTTTCTAATTCCGCGCTTTTATAATAGTTAATAAAATCTTCAATTACAACGGTAATATTAAAGTGGATTCAAATGGTGTTAGAAGTATTGTTAAAATGAAGTATTAGGTATACTGAAACAGTTACGTAAATTTTTTAAATAACTACTTTTCATAACTGATATAATATGAAGGTTATGAAAAATGTGACGTTATCCAACGTCAAGGAGTGACAAAGTGTCACATTTGATAGCGGAATTAGATAAAATAAATATTTAGGTAAGATTTTTTCTACGATCACACCAAAGGAAGCTGGAAGCTTGGTGAGACCTGGAAAACACTTATTATTTTCGGGTGCGTGACGTTCGTACAATATTTTTTTTAAGGCGGACACTTCGATATACAATTCAATTCTTCATTTTACTTTTTATAACGAAGTGATTAACAAAACTAAAACCAGATAAAATAATAAGTTTGACATAAACGACAAATTAAAAATCAACGAACTGTCATCACTCGACAATATATCGAAACGTTGTTACCATAGTGACGAAATCAAGGTAGATTGTATTATAAAAGAGCGATTGGAATAATGAAAACAAAATGGACGTCAGGGACCAGCAATAGCTATTTGTGTATTAAGAGCGGAAAGTGATACTTTGCCGCTTGAGGCAGAGAGTTGCCCGCGCGACGCGTAGCAGAGCGCGGGCAATCTGCCGAAAGGGGCAACGCACTTTCTGCTCGAATTGCACACAAGATTTTTTCTACGATCACCTTATTTTTAAGCAAATAATTAAAAAAAACATGAAAAGTACACTTTATTAAAATGTGATGTTGAAAACATGTAACAATTACTTATTATTTTTATTTATTGCCTACAATATTAAAGTTGAATGTACAGTTTTGGCAATTTTTAATATTTATCCCAGGACCTGAAGAAGTCGAAGGTAGCGTAAAATCTTCTGAATCTTTTTCTGCAATATCAGATATAGAAGGAATCGAAAGTTCTTCGCTAGTTGGTACTGCTGCGTTCCCAGAAATTTTTTGGAAGGTATCTATTTTATTGCTAATGGATTCGGCGATATATCCTTCAGCCACATTACTGCTCTTCCACCCTCCATGTTTTTTAAGCTGAATTAAGTCGCCTCCACCATTTACTAATAATGTCGCCGACGTTCGTCGAAAGCATAATGACCAGTAAATAAATGTTTATCGGCAATTTTAAGAAACTGGCTATTTCGCTTGGTACTTTGCCCACAGTATTTCATACCAATCACCTGATTGAAGCATTTACCCATCATTTACCTTTGGAGTATCGTAAAATTAAGCGCTGCATAATGTTATTACTTTTAATTTGACATTGCTGTCTTGAATTAAAATATTTTCTATAATAGAACATATAGTCGATCGCATTTTCTTCGGCACTATTAATTATTATTGCGAATGTGCGACTTTGATTCGTTTTCGAATCGGGGATTCGGACTACTAGAAATGATTCTCTATCATCTATATCCTTTAATTCAATTTTGATTAATTCATCCCTATACGGCATGCACCAGCGATACCCATGATTAGGATCACCTAAAAACAAATATTCTGAGAAATTCTGTATCAGAATAAAATAAATAGTAAAACGTTTGTACCTTTCTCAGCAAATGTTCATCATCATGTGCAAATCTAATAAAGGTCTCCACTTGTTCCTTTGAGAATGTTTGTGACTTCTTTGCTTTATAACCCACTGCTTCTAACTTCAAAAATGCAATCAGTTTAGTGTATTTACTGATGTTAATATCATTTTTTACTTGCAAAGTGCTTCGAAGCATCGAATATTGTGACCACAAGGTTGAAGATTTTAGAGTTTTGGATTTTTCGCCAAAATAAGTCAGCAATACATTCTCCGAATATTTTTTAATTTTCTTTGAGCGGCACCAATCCATGAAAATATTGTATTGTTTTTCGTATTTACCTCTGGATTTAGTTGGCAGAAGATTAAGGGTAATATTTTTAGCAAAATCTGCTATATCTGGAGGTGTGCTTGAAAATTCACTGTCACTATCCATTTTTCAAATAGCTATTTATAACATAAAATACTTCAACCTAGAATTGTAACTCCTATGTTGTCAGCAGTGACTACTGTTTTAACTGCCATCTGAAGTTTGGCCGCAGGAACTATAAAATACAGCGGGAATTTTGAATATCAAATTGATGGAGGAATTCATCTTTTTAAAAAATAAATCGACTGTTTGCCTAAAGAAAACAAAATTCAGCTGCTTATAAAAATATATAAATTATAACTGATAATATTTTGCCAAATCTTGCATCAGAGCTGAACATAAGAGAATATCTGGCAAACTTTTGTTGATGCAAGATTTGATGAAATATCAGTTATAATTTATATGTTTTCATAAAAGCTGCACTTTGTATTCTTTTGGTAAAAGTCAATTTATTTCTAAAAAACTCGTGCAGCAGAGTAAGAGTTAAAGCAACATAATGCAACATTTTTGCAGAAGGTAAAGTTTGCAATATATAATTTGTGTGTCTAGGAAAAAGTATATAGTGAACGACGAATACTTTAAAGAAAAAGACTTTGGGGAATTAAATATTTATTTAGTGATAATAACATTTTCAACACACATACCTATACATAACACACAACATACTACCTAAGTAGATTATTTCCCAATATTCTGCTATTTTCATTCCTAAAATATAAGTATTTTGTGTTATTTTTTCATCCATGTGGTCTGGCATCTAGTTCTAAGCAATTCAACAAGGGTCACGTATGAAGTACCTATACTCATTTCTATAGTGTCTTCTCCTTTGAAAGGGTTTTTTAGAACAAAATTTTATATAGCTGCTTTCATTATTGGATCAACAAATGTTGAATCCTTGTTAGTATTCATGAATTTTGGAAATTCCATATATCATCTCCTCTTGAAATAGTATTAGGTTACTTTTTTACACCATAAAAGAAGAATTCTAATTATTAATTAACCTATAGACTTGCACCTAATATATAATTTAGGTAATTACCTGGAATGAATCAAGTGAGAACAGCTTTTCTTTTCAGCCTCTTTTTCCTGGTACTTTACAGTCATCTCTAAAGTGTCTAACACAAACATGGGAATTTTGGTATATTTGTTTTGAAGGCCTGCAGTGTAACTTCACATTATTAATATTTCTCAGCTAGGAGTCAAATACTTCAGGTTCACGTTTTAAAAACCGATGTTAAGCACTCGTTTTGTCTCAGCAAACCAGAACACAAAAAAGTTTTTTACTTGGTTTGTTTATTTTGCCTTCCATTTTGACATCTTGACATTACGATTGTTGATGATCAGTGCCCTCTGCAGTTTGGCCGCATCGTAACTTAAAACATTCTCTCCAATCCCAGTTACAATTCTAGGTTGAAG
>CAJUYI010000168.1:232336-249465 GCA_910591695.1 Galerucella pusilla
AAAACTAAACGTCACAGATGAAGTACATAGATAATTTCTTTTAAATAGACTAGGTGTAAAGAAATGAACACAGATAACGTTGGTCTCGCCCTTAATACTGCAATGCCCAGGAACCAAAATACCAATGACCTGTGTGGTACCTACTGAGAACCAAATGACATATTATTGGCAGGCATCTTAAATTGATTAGGTTAGGTTAGGTTATTATCATACCTTTTTGAAATGAGTTCATTATTAATGATCTGAAAATATCACCAAATACGTGTACCTAAGAATTAAATTTGAAAAATTTCCCATTAAGTCATAACAATAATATGATGATATGTATCACATCACCCTGAATGATATAATTTTGATGCAGAATATAGAGCATTGCTCTTCTTTTTTCAATCTATTCATGTGGTGCTCCTTTCCGTACCCAGAAGGTATAAAACGGACCCTATTGCTAAAAGACTTTTCACTCACTCGCTGCGCTCGCTCGTTTTGGAAACTTCATTTGCGTGAATAAAATTGATACCCCCTTAAAAACTGATACCTAGTATGTTTGCCCATCTGAATTTAATTCGAAAAATGCGAAAACTGGAAATAAAGTGCGAAAAAGATTTTTGAATATAAAATTTCTTTTTCTACGACTGTGCGTTTTAACCCACTTTCCCGCACGCATTTTAGTTTTAAAAGTGTCATTTTAAAATATTATGCAAATTTTGACCTTATTAGATAGTTTGTTACTTCGGAAGTTATAACTATAGTTACAACAGGTGAATGAATAGTCCATCAAATAAAATCTAAATCTTCTCTAGCTTTTTGTTGCATTTTTAATTTTTTGAAAATATAAAATAATGAAGATATTTTGATAACCCATTACATTCTTTGAAGTAGTGTCACAAAACAACTATCAAACCACCTGGGTTTGATATGAGAGAAATATATTAAATAAAATTATTTCATCTACAAATAACTTAAAACCGTTGCCGTCACCTTCATCGTCATCTTTATGTGACCTGCAACCTCCTCATCAACGTCATGTACTTACCAGTTAACACCAAATAACTCCACTGAACCGACAATTTTAAGTAATTCACAGAATGCAACAAATTGTGTTCCTAATATTAATATTTATAAGAATAATTTATAATGATATTAATAGTTTTTGGTTGAAGTTTTGTATATGTATGTTGAAATAAAATAACTTTTAAAAAATGGGTTGGTATACTTTTTTGTATATACAGTCGTAGAAAAAATAATGTTCCTAACTCATGCGTAAAGTGTCTTTCCCGCCCTTGACCGCTTGCCCGAACCCCGCTCCGCGTCGTTCGGGTCAACTGCAGTTGTGTGCGGGAAAGTATAGTTGAAATAATACCCTTCTTGGTGTGCGTCATCGATTGTTAATCTCCTTCTATCACATTACGTAAGAAGAAATGGAAAAAAGGCAGGTCAGTTATTAATTCTAATAAAAATATCACAATAATGAACTGTTTGAATGTTTTACAAACGTTAACCCTAATCTTTGACTTACAAAAATTTGATTGGTTGATGTTTAGATTACGCGCCAGCGCAACATATCAATCGCGAGGTTAAAATACTATGAAGAAGTAACTTTCGTAACGGCAATGTGTCTTACGTCTTTTTCTACTGTCACACTGACAGTTCTTGTCAGGTGTGTACTTTGTTGCTTACGGTCAATTATTATTTATGAGAAGTGAATATTAGTGTTATTGTTGTATTTATTCAAATAATATAAAAATATGCCTAGGCACACGGAAAAACATCAGCATTTTGAAAGTTCTCAAGTATTTTCAGTTAGAAAAAGAAGCTGGTAATTATTAATTTCATAGACTTTTCGAATTTGGCTGAATACGATCCTGATGATTTTATTTATCAAATTTAAGGTTAGCTATATGTCAAAATAGCAAATAAAATAAGCGACGTGCCGAAAACCCGAATATACGTCACAATCGATGACGCACACCAAGAAGGGTATTATTTCAACTATATCACTTTCCGCACTTGTTAGGAAAATAACTATTTCCATCTCACTTACTGTTAACTACGTTAATAGCCAATAATAATAGGTAGGTATAGTTAAAATAATAGCCTTCTTGGTGTGCGTCATCGATTGTGACGTATATCCGGGTTTTCGGCATGTCGTTTATTTGATTTGCTATTTTGACATATAGCTAACCTTAAATTTGATAAATAAGATCATCAGGATTGTATTTAGCCAAATTCGAAAAGGCTATGCAATTAATAATTACCAGCTTCTTTTTCTAACTGAAAATACTTTAGAACTTTCAAAATCCTGATGTTTTTCCGTGTATTCATGCATATTTTTGTATTATTCATATAAATAAAACAATAAGATTAATATTCACTTTTCATAAATAATAATTTACCGTAAACAACAAAGTACAGACCTGTCAAGAACTGTCAGTGTGACAGTAGAAAAAGACGTAAGACGTATTGCCGCTACGAAAGTAACGCCTTCATAGTATTTTAAACTCACGATTGATAGGTTGAGCTTGAGCGTAATCTAAACATCAACCAATCAAATTTTTGTAAGTCAAAGATTAGGGTTAACGTTTGTTTTAAACGGTTCATTATTGTCATATTTTGATTAGGATTAATCACAGACCCTTTTTTCCATTTCTTCCTACGTAATGTGTTAGAAAGACATTAACAATCGATGACGCACACCAAGAAGGGTATTATTTCAACCATACATAATTTTAATAACTTATTTGCTTTGCTCTTAAGTTAATTTCTCCTTCATATTAATTCGAAGCAATAATACAGAACATTCATAAATAAGTTCTACTGAAAGCCAATAAATAGTTATTTTCCCAACAAGTGCGGAAAGACACTTTACGCATGAGTTAGGAACATTATCTTTTCTAAGACCGTGTATACAAAGAAGTATACCAACCCATTTTTCAAAAGTTTTTATTTCAACATAGGTACATATACAAAACTTTAAACAAAAAGTATTAATTATTATAAATATTACTATTGAAAACACAATTTGTTGCATTCTGTAAATTACTTAAAATTGCCGGTCCAGTGGAGTTATTTGGTGTTAACTGGTAAGTAGATGACGTTGATGAGGATGGCATCGATTGCAGGTCTCGTAAAGATGAAGGCGACGGCAATGGTATTTGTAGATGAAAGAATTTTATTTGATATATTTCTATAATATCAAACCCGGGTGGTTTGATAGTTGTTTTGTGACTACTTTAAAGAGTATACAGGATTAAATCAAAATATCTTCATTATCTATATTTTCAAAAAATTAAAAATGCAACAAAAAGCTAGAAAAGATGTTGATTTTATTTTATGGACTATTTCGTAAATATTTATTTACCTGTTGTTAGTTATAAATTACGAAGTAAAAAACTATCGAATAAGGTCAAAATTTGCATAATTCTACTTCCCTGCACTAGTGCGGGAAAGTTACACTTTCAAAACTAAAATGCGTGCGGGAAATTGGTTTAAAACGCACGGTCGTAGAAAAAATAATTACCTTTTCACAAAAACTAGAATGCTCCTTTTTTCAATTAATAAGAAATAGTATAGCATCTTTCAAGGAACATGTAATTTGGTAGCCATATTAAGAACGGTCTGAAAAAATGAGTACCTAATATGGTTCCCAATATTTTAGGTAGGTACCTATACATAGTTTTCATGAATTGTATAGATGAGGCTTTCTCCTGATGTAGATCCATACTAAGTGATAAAATAATAGTATATTCTTCAACGAATGCAGTTTTTAAGTGAATATTTCTCAAGAAATTCTGTCAGCTATGCAACAAATAGGTATCGTATATTTTGGACGTTTTTACATCAATATTTATCGCCCTCTATATAATGAAATTTTGTTGAAAAATATAAAACATTTTTATTGAAAATCGTCTTGTTCCAGAATTTTGTCAAAGACTTTTCGTTTAGGACATATTCCATACATACATACATACATACATACACACACAATGTATACATAAATATTATATTTTACGGGTAATAGACATAAATTAAAATTAAACGATAGTAATATTAAATATTGTTTTATTCATCTTTTTTATGATTTTAATAATAAAGTACAAAAATAGCAAATAGATATAGAAACAAGAAAGTGAAATGGAAAATTAAGGAATGTCGGGCGTAGTTGAATAAAATAGTACCTATAAGTAGTTAACTGATTTTGAAAAATAGACAAAGACAAAGACAAAGAAATAAATTACAGATTTAAAAAAAGGTGAAAATACAAAGCAAAACATGCAATTGCGCATATGTGAGAATAACAGTGTAATAAAATTACTCTTTGGTTATAGTAAGTGATGTTATAGAGAAAGTGATTTTAATGGTGCATTACTACCTATGTAATATAGGTACCAACCTGAAATGCAATTTTGAGTGTTAGTGTGTAGAAGGCACGTATAGTATAGGGTAGATAAAAGTGAAATATATACGCAGTTGAAGAGCATTGTTTAAGTTGATTGAGTGAAAGTGTCAATCTATTTTTAAGCGTCTAACCAGCACAGGTAACAAAAGCTTAACGAAGCGAGCCCTTTCTGTACTTGTCAACCCTTATACTAGATTTCAATTTATTATGTTAAACGATTAGAATCGGAAATCTGCGTTAGGTTACTGTGTATTGGATATTGGGATGGGTGAATATAATAATCATTTTCTATTTCCCTTATATTGTTCGGTGTGCGCGCTTCGTTGAGCTTTATTTGTTACCTAGACGCTGGAAATCAACTTCATGTTAATAAACGTTTAGTGAGAGATCACTTTTTGAGAGAATCATTGAAATTGGAAGAAAAAGGAAGTAGCGTATATATATTTTTATAACGTAGTTTTAAGTTGAGCAAAAGAAAAAAAGGTATAGACTCCGTTTCACGTAAGAAAAACCTACTTGAAGTTACAGCCTTATGCGCGAGCTTGTCAAAACCAGTGCCATATTGTAAAATGGACATTCGACTTCATATCAGTAGCGTGAAATTTTCACATTTTGTAGGTTAACACAAAATTAGTTTATGTCGGCTTTGACAGTGGATAAATTTTCCTTCAACAGCAACATGTTTTTTAGGATGCATGGTTTTAGATCAAATGGAGCATATACTCACAGATAAACTAGCTAAGCGCTTAAAAATATTAGAAAATCGAAAATATTCGACAGTAAATGATTGCTTCAAACACAACCTGAAATGGCAATTATAAAATAGCTGTTGGCATTAAACAACTTTTGTACCGCATGTCGTTACGAGACGACATAGATAAACTAGACCGACTTTGACTTCTGCGCGAGACATTTAGCAGACTTCATGTGGATTCTTCTTATGTGAAACGGATTCTAGTGTGATATAAACAGTAAACAAGTGAAAGTATTATATATGACAAATGATGCAAATCATGACGAAAAATCCGAGTACTATTCTTGGATCCTCAAAACAGCATTATTATCAACAGCTGGTGCCCTAGGGCTGTTTCACAGGATTTTCCTGATTGATAGGTATTTGGTTATTTTACATTGACCTTCCAATAAGAAAGCTTTCCGTAACATGTCTATCAGATCCACAATAAGCCCAGGAGGCTGAGGTGGTACAGGCGAAGGGACGGCTCCTTAGAAAAAAAAACAATCCTATCAATAGGTTTATTCTTTATCTTCAACATAAAAGAAGACAGAGCTATTTGCCTGAATAACTTTGACTGTGAAAATTATTATTCCAATTTTGTGAAAAGTCGCATGAACAGTGATTAGGTTGATGAAAAGTAAGAAGATAGAAATGCAAGAAATATAATTTCAATTGAAACAATAAAGAAGTAAGTAAACTTAGTGAAAAACATAATGAAATAACAAAATAGATGAAAAGTAAGAAGAAATATAAAGTGATTAGTTTGCATGCAAAAAAGGAAAATATGTAGGTAACAATAGAAAAGTAATAGACACACATGCGAAGAAGAAGTAGAAGTAGAAGTAGAGTAGATGGAAAAGAAGCAAGAAAAAGAAGGAAAGCTACAAAAGTAGTTCATGTGCGAAAAGCGTATTTAAATTATTATAATAAATACGCTCTTAATCTGTACCAAACGTAAAACTCATTTACACGATAACTATAAAATATATAAATATCACATATTTTTAATGCTTTTTTAAATACATTAAATTGTATTTTGTTGACATTTTTCTCGATCAATAAACAGACCTAAGTATGAATTTATATGGTATATTCAACATCATTCTGTCAAAGTTTGACACTACTAGCTAACTGTACTAATTAAAGTAAAATATACTCGATCCATCCTTGTACAATACAATTTTAATTATAAAAATACAGTAATACCTATGACAGTTATGAGTTTTAAATTGATTTAATTCTAATTATGGATAATATTTTTTACACAAAACGGCTGGACACCTTTTCTAAAAAATTTTATTCCAGTTAATTAGTATGCGTGAACTGGAAAGTCGGCGTACCACCCAAACGCTCCATGGTCTCCTGTATGGGCTCCGAAATCAACTACATCATGGTGATCACTTCCACCGCCAGCTTGTCTTTGTGCTCTGACGGAAGCAGGATTTTGAACTTGATCTTCGGGATCTATTGGTTGTGCTGATACCATTGAAAGTATTAGGAAGAGAGAACATATCAATACCAATGTCTGGAAAAAAATGAATAGACAATTATTTTAGTAATTTGGGATTGTTAGAAAGATAATATCTTTTTTCTCCTCCCTATATTGTAAACAACGCTTTTTGACACTGTTTTGAAGGACGTAGGTAACAAAAAGGTATTGTTTGCCCTTGACGACGGGTTGTGAGTAAACTTACCACCATTGGGTGGTAAGAATTTATGCCACATAAAACGTATGCATTATTTATTTATATGAATAATAATAGTACAATTATCACAATTATAAACATTATAGACCGTCAGCCCGCTGCAAAAAAGGGTGATGATAGTTAAACGTATGCCTCCTTGAGATTCGATAATTTTGCTCATAAATATTTGCCCGTGGGGGAAACGACAGATAATTTAATTGTTTATTGCAATGGAAAATTGCATTTTGTTATTTTAGTTTCACATATGCCGAAACACCAAACGTTAGTTTATGAAAAAAATGAGTTATTAATTTTTTTCGAAATGTTCACATTTTTAAAACAGTCAGCATAACTCGGAACCCTCTGTATTTAGGTATGGGGAACCATTATGAAGGAGTATTATATTTTTTAGTGGCAATCAGAAAATGCAATAAAATATAGGGTGATCCATAAGAAAAAATATAACTTTGATACGCCACACTTCATTGGTTAGGTTGTATTTCAAAATATTTTCCAATTATAGTTTGAATTGGAGTAAAATTTGTGGTACAAAAAGATTTTCCGAAAAATTTGTCCAACTGGCAGTCCGCGAGTTATAATCTGTATACAATTTAAATATAAAATAAAAAAATATATGAGATTTTTAGATAACAGATTTTTTACATTTTGAAAAGAAATTCATCTTTTTTGAAGGAAGTTGGCACCGATGAAGATTTGACAACAAATTTAGTCTATAAAAATTTTCTTTACAAATTATTTAAATATTTTGAATAAATGCTTGAAAGAAAAGTGTGTTATCTTTTTAAACATGAACATGATTTAAGACACCTTTAATTTATCAATAATAAATCATACAACAAAGCACTTACTGTCAAAATAACAAATTTAAAATTTTTAAAAACTTTCCATCGGAGTATCATGTCATAGGTAACTAGATGTCAGCAAATAATTGAATATTAAAAAACAAATTTAAAATATCTCGAAAACTATCAGAGCTAGATATAGGCAACCCTAATACAAACTGAAAGATAATAAATTCCCACGTTTAACAGACCCAACAGATACAGGGTGTTCCATTTAAATTAAGCCAGAAATTTATGTATTAAATGGTTAGTGTTATACTGTCATATTAAAAACACCCTGTATATGATAGCATACCAGCAAATATTGGAAACAGAATGTTAAAAGCATCTAGTGAGATGGTGTAAAGCAAATGTGGTAATTCGTTTTTGTTTTGAAGTTATTGTATTTTTTCGGAGGGTCTACAAATTATGTAAAATCGATTTATCCTGGAAACTGAACTAGATAGGTATAGGGAAATGTTAATGAACTTACATTATTTTTAATAGTACAATTCAAAAATGTGATAAAATACAGGGTGTTCCATTTAAAGGAACCTAACTTTGATACGGCACGCTTTTTTGGAGCACCCTGATTATAGTCCTAAGTAATCTACTTAATTCCACGTCTTATTTTTTCCTATTTTATTTGCCGTTAAGACGCCAGAGAATAGTTCGTTCATAGTGCCCCACCCTGTATATATGCGTGCATGCATTCTTTGACATGAAATATATAAAATCAAAATTTAGAAACTCTCAAAAATATTATTAGAAATATACTTAGTTCTTTTCACGATCTAAGAAACTGACCTGACCTGAGATGGGATAATGACATGAAATAAAGCCATAAAAGTATTAGCCGTGACTGGGTCGTGAGTATTTATTTTGTTGGCGAGAAAGAAATTATTACCTGAAATCTCTATAAGACTTTTGGGTCATCAGGTACAAAGTGCGGTACTGCGTAAATTCGAAAAGTTTTATAGTCTTATTGCATCTCAAGCATAAATCAAGTCAAGTCAGTTTCTTATTGATGTGGACAGAAAAGAAATTGTTGCTCAACATCTACGGGCACAAAATGCTCACCATTTGCTAAAGAAAAAATGGTCCGCTGGCTAAGAAAAGCTGGACAGCTTTGATATAGAGTAAGATGATGCAGTTTTCGTAAGCTAATACCGATAAAATTAAACCTTTTACTTATTTTTCCAATAATTATTTGTGTACGCACTACAAATGTTAAAAATAGTATCTGGCACGTGTTTATACGGGATTATAACTAAACTTGAAATATTTTATTTATACATATTATTGGATCTATGAAACAGATTTAGTTATACTCATCCCATGAATTTATATTATTTACTGTTAAATGTAGAACTCTTACAGTTTTGTTTCGTCTAGCGAGGAACCTTTTTTCAAATTTGGGCTTATTGATATAAAGTGAGTTACTATTTAAATATTTTCATTCTATAACATTAACTAATAGTTATTAGTACTACCAGGGAGGTTGAGAGGAATTTTTTTCTCTCGTAGATTGTAGTAAGCAAGAAAGGGAGAAAAAGGTACTTTACTCCAGTGTAATATATGAATTTTCCTAATACTGGCCAAAATATTATATCGTATTACTGGGTTGTACCTACACATTTGTACACATTTGTATTACTAGTGCCACTTTTTCCTCCCTCAGGATACATGCGGAGAGCTGTAATCATTCAAGGAAAGAAAAGGCACTTTACCCCTGTGTAAAATATATAATTTTTCCTCCTGCCCGCTTATTAAATCTTTTTCTGAATTATTATTTATTTTGTTGTCTTCAGCCAATTGCTTATGATGTATATATTGTATTTCATATTTGTCTTTAAATAATTGTGGTGATTAGATTAATGGGGCTATGTTGGTCTATTTCCTAATATTAGGTGGCCTATTTGTAAATTGAAAATCACCTAGTTCTCAAAAAGTCAATTGATGAATATAACAGCTTCTGCGCAGTCTAAAAGTAAATTACAGTTTAATGTCAGTGAGGCACAGCATACTATGTTTTACTATTAATTAAAAAAACGTGTCCAATAATCACTAAGTTATGTTGAAATTACAGGAACAATTCGGATATGGTTCATTCAATAGCCTTTTTGGTGTGCGTCATCGTTTGTGACGTATATCCGGGTTTTCGGCATGTCGTTTATTTTATATGCTATTTTGACATATAGCTAACCTTAAATTTGATGAATAAAATCATCAGGATCCTATTCAGCCAAATTCGAAAAGGCTATGAAATTAATAATTACCAGCTTCTTTTTCTAACTAAAAATACTTGAGAATTTTCAAAATGCTGATGTTTTTCAGTGTATCTAGGCATATTTTTGTATAATTGGAATAATTATAACAATAAGATTAATATTCACTTTTCTATTTTGAATGAGTAATTTCTCCCGATTTATAGGTCGCGCTTGCGCGTATTCTAAACATCAACTATTCAAATTTTTGTAGGTCAAAGATTAGGGTTAACGTTTGTAATACATTTAAACGGTTCATTATTGTGATATTTCAAATTTCTTCCTACGTAATGTGTTAGAAGGACTTTAACAATCGATGGCGCACACCAAGAAGGGTATTCTTTGAACCATACAACTTTTCAAGCTCCATGTATGATCATCTACTTCCAACAAAAACTCAGTTACTTCTTCTTCAGAAAAAATATTTGCTTTCTTTGGTGTGTATCTTTCGTATCTTCGGTGTGTATCTTTCGTCTCAAGAACAAAAATAATTTTTCAAATCTGTATGTAATACTCTAATATTGGGTACGATTTAAAATAACTACTCTTGAAATGTCAATGTTGTCATAAACTTTCAAAGCAAATTTCAACATTGAAATCTTGGTCCACTGTGAGTTAGGAAAATAGCCCTTCAATTTTCCTTTCGTATAGGCTAATAATACATATTCATTTAACACAGGGATGCACAGACTTATTAAGACTAGGGGCCACTCGGGAAAATTATGAACTGATGGCGGGCCGCCAGAATTATAGGTAATTAAAGGCAATAAAGAATTGATAATACCTAATGTATAAAAATTGAAAAAGAATTTATTAATTGGAAACGTGGCACTGCATAGTGCTTACAATCTTTTTTATATTTGGCTCAATTTTACTTGTAGCAACACGTAAAACTGCTTCCAAACTTTCGTTTGCAAGGCGGTTTCGATTTTTTGTTTTATTATTATTTAGTATTGAAAAGGTTTGTTCACATATATAGGTAGAACCAAATAAGCTGGAACATTTCAGGGCGTTTATGCGCAACTCTTTGTACGTATTTTTATCAATGCAGCGGTAAAAATTCAGCAAGTCTCCTTCGTTGAATTTGTTGCGTAAATCTTGGTCGTTTTGAATGTCGATAATTTCTAACTGCATTGACTCTGGCGCATTTTCAACTGAAATCGTGAAAGGATTGCTGAATATGTCCAACAGAGGTTTAACTTTTTTAAACTCCGAAAATCTGTCTTGAAAAGATTGAATCAAAATATCTAGCTTTTCTACATAACTAAAATTAATCGCAGCTTTGTTGAATTTTTCAACCATTTTCTTATAATTCGGAAAATGATTGTAATTTCCAGAATTCAATTGCGATCTAAAAAGTGTCAGCTTGCATTGAAAGGATGATACATGAGCGTAGAGTTGGGATATCAGTTGATTTTTGCCTTGAAGCCGTGTGTTCAAGACATTCAAATGATTTGTAATGTCAACTAAAAAAGCCAAATCACACAACCAATCAGGATTTTTAAGTTCCGGGACATCCCTTTGCTTTTCCGCCAGAAATATTCCAATTTCTTCTACTAAATTTAGAAACCGTTTCAGTGTCAATCCACGACTTAGCCACCTTATTTCTGTATAATACAGTAAATCTCCATATTCGCTTTCGATGTCATTGAGGAATTGTTTGAATTGCCTGTGATTGAGTCCTCGTGATTTTATGAAATTTACAGTCGAAACTACCACATTCATGACATTTTGAAATTCAATTTTTTTAGAACAGAGGGCTTCTTGGTGTATAATGCTGTGAAACTGCATGAGATCTTCAGCGTTTATGTTTTTTTCTTGCAGATGCTTTTTCAGCAAAGTAACTAGCCCAGAATTGACACCAATCATCGAAGGAGCACCGTCAGTCGCAACTCCCGATAATTTTGATAAGTCCAAATCAGGTTTTGAACACTCATCCAAAAGTACATTGAGTATATCAACTGCTCTGGTTTGACCTTTCAATGAACACATTCCTAATAACTCTTCTAAGACTTCAAAATCTTGAGTAACACCTCGTATGAATATGAGAACTTGAGCTGTGGAACTATTATCAGTGGATTCGTCGAGTGCTAATGAAAAAAATTCAATGATCTTAGTTTTTTCATTCAATTGTTCCGCAATATTACCTGACAAAGACATAATTCGTCTTTGGATACGATTCAGTTGAATTTTCTCAAACTTTTTTGCTGCTTCTGGACACATTTTCTTGGCGGCGATTTCTATGCATTCTTTTACAAAATCCCCGTCATTTAAGGGACGACTAGGCTTTGCTATCATTCGAGAAATTTCATAACTAACTTCTGTAGCTGTTTCTGAATCTTGAATGGGTTTTGTGAACATAGCTTGCTGACCAATAAGCTCCCGTTTTAACGACAACATTTTTTGCTTTCTTAATTCGCCTGTTAACTTGATAAAAGTAGGATGCTGCGTTTCATAATGCCTTTTTACATTATATTCCTTTGCAATCGAAACAGAATTCTTGCAAATTAAACAAACGACTTTGTTATGCGACCATACAAAAAAGTATTTCTCAGTCCAAATTTCTTGAAACTGCCGATTTTCATCTTAAACCTTACGTTTTTTACTAGGTCCTGGCTGGTCCATGTTGCGTTTTAATCCTGGCTAGGATTAACACAGCACCTAAAAACAATTACAGTACCTACTCAAATTACCCATCCTTTTTTAAATTGCCAAAAGTAATTGATTAAATAGGTAGGAAAACACTTATTAATAACAGAGTTTTACTTACGGTTTCACAACACAATTATATACGGCACTTGACGGGAAATCTACGTTGAATGTGGATCAAAATATATGACATCGGCTAGTCGAGTTAAAATCTACACTAGAACTATTGACACTTCACTCAAATTAAAATCGAACTGTCGGTCGCTGCGGTTATCAACAATATAACCCGTGGATAAGCCGCCACCTCAAGAAAACGAATTCAACCGAGATCAGGGGTGCTATTCTCGAATTCATACGCAACAATACGTATACGCAGCGCATACGAACTTTTACGTATGGAAATAATCGTATACTAAGACTCATGTGTATTCTTGAACACTATACGACTTCTTCATTCGTCTACGTAATTTGTGGTCGGATGAAAACTTGACAACACTGTGCCAAAACTGCCAATGTGTCAATTTTCTCATGGTTAACAACATGTTTACAATATAATAATAATAAACATATTGTTTATATACTAAAAAACCGCGAAAACGTTCTGACTTGAACCTATCTTGTAGTTGCCTGTTGAAAATAACACACGGAAAATTAGATTTAACTGAATTCATAGAAATATTATCAAATGGAGAAAACAAAGGGAAACATAACATCCGATCAGTGTAAGGAGTTGGTGGATTTTATTAAAAGCCATCCACAACTCAACTCAACTCAACTGAGATATTGCTTATTCACATAAAATTGACTTGTCCATCCACCCACATCAAACAAAAAACAAATCAATTTGAAATTTCATTTCAAACTTTACACAATCATAACAAAAAATAGAGGTTAACCCCTTCTTTTTGATCATAAGATGCCATATGCGCATGCCCCTTATGAAAACTCGCATTCGCATAGAAGATTCGTATGCTTAGTACCCATACGTGTGAATTTGTACGACTGGCGGATGCTTTATTTCGTATACTACGATTCGAGAATACCTACAACTACAAGTCATACGCAAATTATCGATGACCATCAAATTTCGTATACGCAATTGACTCGAGAATAGCACCCCTGCCAGAACATTACCGACGCATGCACAGCGTACCGATAATTGCACTCAAGAGTGCGCGCGAGATTCAAATTACTTTTCGAACATATAGAAATCAATGTTTTTCTAATGTACGAAAGTATTATTTTTGCTGTCGGCGGGCCACCAGTAAACAACCGGCGGGCCGCTGTCTGTGCCTCCCTGATTTAACACCTTTACATTCTTGCTTTTACGCCACACTTCAAGATTTTCATATTCTTTTTGATATCACTCTTGAGTTATTTTCAGTAGTAGGTAAATCAACACTCGCTGCACATGATTTTCCCAATATTTCTAGAAAAATTTGATTTTGTTACTCAATTTCTTCAATTTGATCCATGGCCGTTGTTAAAGCGAACTCACCAACACAAAAAAGTGACGTTGTTTATAATATTGTGATATTCGATGCTGGGATTTTTCTATAGAATTACGAGGTACGTGGTTTGTTCATTCCTCTGAATCAAAATGTAATTTTGCAGCGGGATTACAAAAAGTCTTGGACGACACACGGCCGATACGCAAATAACGGAATCGGTTGTAATAATTCAACTTCATCCGTTATTTGATAAATATTGGATGTATACCTAACGTTGATAATTATTATAAAAGATTGTTTAATTTTTTGTTGAATATCCATATCACTCAATCAGATACAATTTGATCTGTGAAAAATACTATGTAGGTACTTATTGGAAAAAGTTATATAAATACTTGGTTGTCTTATTATGTTTGTATCAATGACTACTTGAAACTTTAGTAGATAGGTACCTATTGAATTTGTATTATGGCTAAATTATGCTCAATGGTGTTACGAAAGTTTTTTAAATTTAAACGAAGATAACTGAGTTTTTTTTTCAATAAAGATAACTCAAATATTTACACAATTCCTGAAAAATTGAAGAAAACGCAAATAGCAGATAGTAGACCTTTGATATTTTTACAAATGGTTTCACTTTTCATATTTTTAAAATAATCGTTCTCTAGGTAGGTGATTGTTTCACATTTTTCTTATTTCACTTTGTTTAAAACAAAACAAACATTGTTTTTTTTTCTATAAATCTAATTCACTTTTCCAATTTAAGTAATACATTTGCATATGAAATTTCAGCTTTCCAGCTTAACTGGAAATGGAGCATTTTAAAAACGAATAAAAAAATTGAATACTTACAAATTTCATATTGCACTAAAAACACCGTTTAGATACTTCAATAATTTCGACTGCGACTGCGAATGCTCGATCTATTGTGTACCTATTTCTATTTATATTTAAGATGAAAAAAGTGCATTAAAATCTTATTGAAAGCACTTTCTCTACGTAAGCCACAAAAGTGTTCTTTTTTTTCGTTCTTTAACGGATGGTTCGTTCTGTTTATTAAAATTTTTAGAAAGCGAATGGACTTTTTATACGTTTTTGCATGTTCTCTAGAATTAAATACAGGATGTTCCAAAATGTTGAAGATACAAGATTACTAAAGCACGAATGTTACTGAATCTTTCAGTTTTTTAAGCATACAAGTCCATATGATTCAAAACTTTGCATTCAGCTTGCTTTAAAACACGTTCCAAAATAATAATATTAGCGAGACATACATTTTGTTTCCGTTTTAGTTTAGAGTATGTTCTTTGGAGTTGCACTGTATTTTGTAAGCTAAACTTAAGTTGGATGGCATATTTATTGGTTCTTATGATTTTTACTGAAAAACAGTTTACATTGAAAACGATTTTCAAGTTTATGTTAATAGGTAACGCAATATGGGACGAAGAACACTGAAAAAAAGGTAGAACGTGTCGCGGGACACACGGTAGGAACTTTAGTTCCTTTTAAGCAAAAATTATGTAATACATCTGAAGTTATAGATAAAAAATTTGCATATTCCTCGGTGGTCGAGTAGTAAGCGAACCAGACTCTCA
The DNA here is from genome assembly GCA_910591695.1 of Galerucella pusilla. Lineage (NCBI taxonomy): Eukaryota > Metazoa > Arthropoda > Insecta > Coleoptera > Chrysomelidae > Galerucella > Galerucella pusilla. The sequence continues at coordinate 247,958 of CAJUYI010000168.1, forward strand.
CGTGGTAGACCCGGATTCGATTCCCGTGAAGTTTTTTTTTATTGTTAGTTTTATTTTTCAATAATTATTCTGCTTGATATTAATAACGACAGCAGGTAGACGTTTGAAATATTTAGCAGAATATTCATCATTATAGATAATGGTACGGTACCCTTCATGAGGGAGTCCGACTGGCAACAACTACTTATAACAGCATCGTATATTTAAAAAGGGAAACCGTAGCATTATACAAATTGGACATTCCAGAACTGTACGTTTACCACAAAAAAATTAGTGGAAACATAAAATTGAATTGTTAAATTTTCAATTTGAAGTTATATTACAGTTTATAGAAATTTTTATTTTCTAGATTTTTTCTTAAGTGGATCGTAGAAAAAATATGATGTTCGACTCGTATGGATTGTCCATATCGCACTTGAACGATTGAGCACTCCGCCTACGGCGTCGTACTCAAACTTCGTCCTCGTGCGATATGGTCATCATATCCACACTAGCTGCACAAACTACTATTTCTATCAAAATATGCCCTTTTACATTTAAAAACAACCTGCCAAATGTCAAATCAATTTATCCATCCATTTTAAAGTTATCGAATTAAAACACTCAAGTTTTCAAAATTTCAACACCCTGTATTTCGAAAAGTGAATGTGCTAGACCCCTCAATCCTCATATCATTCTGTCCAATTTTATGAGAGGAATCTACATGCAAACGTTGTAATTACCCTTAACGTTCGAGATACTTATACCATTTTTTGCGCGATCGTATTGGAATAAATTCCGAATGGAATAATTTGAATTTTTTCGAAATGAACGAAATGTCAAAAGTGACATTTATACTTCTCGATCAGTTTAAAATATATTTTGCATTTTGGTGAAATTGTTTTTATGCTATTTATTACTTTTCTACGTCTGAACGGTAAGTAAATCACTTACCGATGTGTTAAACTTAGAAACCGCTAAACACAACCTACCGTCCTGACAACCGATGCTGTAAATAAACAAAGTTCAATCGCGCAAAAAAAATTATGGAAATAATAGTAAAAATTTATCCGAACAAATTCAAGTAGATCACCAGCACTGCGAATACCAGCTTTGCATAGAATTTTAATATAGCATCGGTGGTTCAGTGGTAGAATGCTCGCCTTGCACGCGGGCGGCCCGGGCTCGATTCCCGGCCGAAGCATATGAATCGTTGCTTCGTAAACGAGAGAGAGCGACTTAGGAGAGCACACGCACGCAAGCAAGGTACATAACGAAGCAACGTAACATAACGTAACGTAATGTAAAATGGTCAGATCTTTTGCGTCGCGACCCCCGGTCGCTAAAACATAACCTGACGTAAATAACTAAAGTTCCAAAAAACTAATGACTAATGACAATGACTATCATTACATGGTAAAAATTCTGATGAGCAAAATGACGCCAAAAACTTGATTAAATATTTTGAACAATTTTCTACATTTATTTTAATAATAGTACAAAGTAAAATACTCGAACCAATTAATACT
>CAJUYI010000169.1:0-16310 GCA_910591695.1 Galerucella pusilla
ATCAAGATTAATGACATTCATACGACATTTTGATAGAACATTTCCATCGTGAAATACAATAAATCAAATTGTTGAGAAAATATAACCTGTTCTATTTTTTTCAACTATTTGACAGGATATACAATTTTTAATACAGTTTTCAATTTTAGACTTAACAATTTAAATTGTTCCAAAATTTGGACTAAATATTGCACAAGAAATTGTCTAATCTAAAATGATCTTTATATATCACGATAAATTTTTTTTCTTTCATTTGCGAGTTGATGGTTTATAGCATTAATGTTTGCTCATTACCATTCGGAAATTGCCTTCTATGCATTGCTACAATGTTTCTCATTATAAGTTAAACTCCGATTATATGATAATTCCAGCAGTATCATTTAAAGGTCTGTTCTCACAAGCATCACAGACAGTCTTTGACAATCCGGATTCGGCGCAAAGACCCTAAAATGTTCTCGGGAGGGCGCTTTAGGGTCTTTGCGCCGAATCCGAATTGTCAAAGACTGTCTGTGATTCTTGGGAGAACAGACCTTAAGGGGCATCTACCAAATTCGACATTGCACAATTATGCTTTGTATATTTTTTTGTTTCCCTACGTCCTAACGTTTAAGTTCACATAACGAAAATTTTATTAGAAATATGAAAGCTCCGCAACATGTAGGTAGCCAAGCGGTCCAAGCGGATTTTGGTTTACGTACTACTCTATAAGCTTCGTCAGTACTGAACTGGGAGACCGGCGAGCGTTGTATCAACAATGGAACGGCACACGACTACCGAAGCAGAGAGACAATGTCAGTCATAGAAGGATAGAAAAGCGAGAGATGGATTTTTATCCGATATTTTAGTGGTAGCAACCGAATTTCAATTGTACGGTCATAAGTAATTTGAGGATTCTGAGATTTTTATATAGTATTCATAAAGCTTCAAATTAGACTTCTTATCAATTAGTTTTTCCATTTAATCCATATTTAATTGTTTACAAGGGCTCAAACTTTGCTTAATATGTGTAATTACCTCATGATTCGTATTTTTTTCAATAAAATTTGGTTAGCATTTTAAAGTTTTTATTCGATGAGAACTCTAAGTTCAACATTAATCTACATGATATATTTTTTTCTTAATTTTCAATACATCCATTACCTCAAAATTCTTTGCCAAAAATAATTCGATATTTTGTCAAATCGCTGCCGATAGATTCCCCTTAAGACGTTTTTAAGTTCATTGATATTATGATTTCACAGTAACTAAGGTCTAAAATTTATCTTTATTTACTAAATACAGAATGTCTTTTCTAAAATTAATGATTTAATAAAGTTTGCGGCGTTTATTATAAATAATTTTTAATGTAAGATCGAAAAATTCCAGTTGAAAATTTATTATAATACTGATTAGTAACATTCACCTTTAAAACTCTACAGCTCAAAAACTGTTGATTGAAGAGTGTTTGCTCAAAGGGACTTTTTTGTAGCAATATAAATTTTCAGCAAAAGTTTGAAAAAAAAAATTTAAGAAATTGAAACCAAAAAAAATGTTCTTGTGTTATTTTTATGGGAAATTGAAACACCCTTAACAGTTCTATATACGAACACTTTATCTACAAGACCATTTCCGGTAATGACAATTATCTGCAAACACTGCATACATTGACTTGTTTAAAATGTGATTTTAATACACTGAAAACTAAAACAAAGTATATCTATTATTCTACTCTTGTATACACAATGGCTATTATTGTCTTACATTTCTTAACAATTTTTATTTTGAAACAAAATTGAAATGCTTTATTAAATTTTGCCTGTAGCTATAAAATTTATTACTTCAAACATTCTCACAATTGAAATTTTTGTAACAATCTGGTTTAATTACCCAGAGAATAAATTTCATTGAATTTCAAAGTTACGTAATATAGGATATTTTGTACACACCTGATTAATCATTGTTATTTAGTCCACAGATAACCCACTTAATTTGAAAATGAGAACCAACGTTTCTGTCTCGGAAACGCAACATAGCATAGGCTTTTCTTGGTTTTTGTCTAGTTCTTTAGTTGATAAAGTAATTAAAGTTATCTATTAAAAAAAATTTAGTACTTGCAGTTTACTAGCACCACGAAAAAAAATTCCTTCAAACGAATTTGGACCATCACATTTTAATATCCTTCGGTTCACAGAGCTGAAGGGTACTGGGGCCCATACGGCGGGTCGCCGGGCCGGGCGTAGGTAAATTGCACACGAAGAAGTTTTCCAAATTTGGGAAGGGCTCGTCAGGTAGTTGCAGCCAGGCCAGGGGATTAAGTCTCTGTATAGGTAAATTGCACACAGCGGTCAAATTGTATACTTATTCCATAAAAATATCAGAAAATAAGAAATAGAAAACTAAAAAAAACAAGAAAACCCGGTTAATCGAAGTGTAAATGCAAAAATTAAACTGATCTATGTACCTACGCCTTAAATTGTTATCGTAAAGTCATTAGGGGATAATCCTTTGAATCTCTGGTAACTTAAAATTCGTGGAATCGGTAGAAAGTTCTATGCCATTTACCTAGACCCTCTTTAGGGTCACTTGTGCGCAATTTACCTATGAAAAAGAAACATTTTGGGTATACCTGGCTACAAACTGACTGCTGTGGTCAATTTACCAACCCCGGCCAGGCCTACATCGCAATTTTGGTTGAATACGAAATGTTGGGTCATTAATGTGTTGAAAGGGTGTATTGTAAAGTTAGACACCTTATTTTTATTATTCAATTAATGAACCAAACCCACGTGAAGATTTTTTTCAATGGTTGAAGAAAAAATGATAATATTGGGTGATCATTTGTATTCCGACACATTTGATAAGCCCATAACTTGAAAACCGATTAAGATCGACTGAACGGCATCAGAAGTTGAAACATTTTTCACGCTGTGGAGATCAATAGACACTTTAAATGAAACACCCTGTATGTTTTTGTACCGTCGGATAGGCTGAAGCTTCTACTCTTTAAAAATATATAAGTATGAATCACTTTAACTTAAATTTTCAGGAAAAAGAAAATCCTGGATGAAAAATCTCCGTGCTTTGAAGATTTTTCTATTGAAGGGGGAAGGTATATAACACAAAGAGTAGATTTGCTTTTCGATTTTGTAAACGTAAACAAGCATACATTTACCTTTATCTCACCTTACAAAGCTTTTCTATTGGAGTAGACATTTTCTTTCCTTTTATTAGCGGGTTTTAATCCTTTCCAAGACAGCGTATTTATACTAGCATATAGTTTGTCTCAAAGTATATCGTCTTCGCTTTTGATGGCAATCATCTAAATACGACCATTTACGACCTTCTTACAAAATTTTTACCTAAAAAAAATGAAACCTAACAAGGACAAGGCAAGGGCGGACCAAGTTATAGTTTATTTACCTTAATAGTATTTTATAATCTCTCATTTAGGAGGAAAAAAGAAAAGTTTATAGAGAAATGGTCTTCGCATATTAAATAAAAAACAAAGGATGTATGATAAAAATACAAAAAGATAGATATTTGAGAATCTGATCCTTTTTAAAATAATGGGCTCGTTTACTGAAATTTTTAAATCATTTTTAACAGTCGTAAAACAAAGTACTGAGGATAAAAATATGATTCTGAAAATTGCATGTCAATAGAATATGTCGTTCTCCTAATACAACCAATTAAACAAGCATACCGTAGCGAGGCGAAGACTATGACTGTGACGTCACCGCATATGAAAGCTAATGTGCACTAACATCGGCGTTTCCCAACTCGTGCTCGTTATTACCTGGCCCCGAAAATCACTGACCAACTCGTGCCCGTTCAAAAACCAGGTAGAAAATTAATACACCAACTCGTGCCCGGGTGCATCGGAACTGCGGTTTTTAATTCTTATTTATTATAATTAAATATTCAAGACCTACATACAGTTGTCATTTATTTGAAATAAAACTACTATAAAACGTATTAATTAAATATATTGCACATGAAAATCTTAGAACTACCTACATATTATTAATACTATTATACCATGATACTGTTTTAACGAAAGTAAATGTTGATATCTTTTTATTTTTAAAATTATCTATAGTCTTTTTTAGGAAATCATGTTTTTTCCTTGTTGCATTTCTCACGATTTTAGTATTATCTACACTGCGACATTTAATGTAAGTCTCTTCCTGAATTCTTAGCAATACCTCAACGAAAACAAATAATGAGGGATGTGCATTATAAAATGAACTATTTAAATGGCTGTGAAATGATTCACATGCATTCATGGTTCTGTGTATACTAGCTGATGCTTCTGCCCATATATTAGGAGGAAAACGAGCCTCTTCCGATATATAGTTTTCCACTAAATAATCAGCAAACGCACACAATCTTTCGTCGTTGGGCTTTTCTTCCATAAGTTCAAAAACGAAGAAGTCGCTAACTAAATCTGGGTCCAAAAACATAATTCCAAAGCAGTAACGCAACCATTTTCCAATATCACTTTCTTTGTTTTTATACTCCGACGATAGTCCCAAATTTTGAATTTTTCGCCACCATGCTTGACTTAAATGGAATCGGTAGCCTATCAATCTAGCTTCACTCCAAATCAATCGCGTAGCTTATGAATGCCGATTTCAAAATCAATTACTATTTGTTCAGGCAGTAGATTCCAATTCTTATCCTTACACGTATCAATTAATTTGCGAAATAATTTTTTGTAGGTGTCTTCTTTTTTATCTCGCAATAAACAAAAAACAAGTGGCATGTAATGTCCATTACGTAGGCCATGGATTGTAAACAATTGTAAAAAATACTTTGTACAATACGAAAACGTCCCATCCATGTAAAGTGTAGTGCACTCACAGAGAAATTTCAAATTAGTTTCAGTACAAAATACAATTAAATTTAATCCAACATTGTTTATAAGTACAAAGTTCTCATCTTGTAAAGTGCGTGTATTGATATTGTTTAAAACTTCAAACACCTCTTCGGCATTTGATGGAAGTTTTGAAAACTTTTTACGTTTTTCATAATAAATTGTTTTTTTTTATACAATTTAAATCATTCATTTTAAGTTCATTTAAATTGGATTCAAAACATTGCATGCACTCACTATATGTCTTTGGATAATGTTTTCTTCTATTGCAGGATGATTATGAGTTGACACTTTTTCTGTTATTACACGACCACCAGAATCACCGATTGTCCGAAAATATGCGTTACACTTTCTATTCACACGCACCCACTTAATTTCTCCAGATGTTAACTTTTTGCTGCTTTGATTAAATTTGTGTTGTTCTACAATTAATAATATTTTCCCACGTTGACTTGATACTTCGCGAATCGACATGTTTATAGAGCTGCTCTTAACCCTCCCAATTACGAAATAAAACTAACTCATTCATAAATATCAAACCCGAAACAAAATCCTTTCTAGTAAGTACTTCAGGAAAACCCAATTTAACAATAATACCTGTTCCTATAGATGGGATGGTAATTTGAACAGGTAAATTTTTCAATCGAGCACGAGTTAGGTATACAGATTATTGAGACATTTACTCTTGTACCTTTTAAGGGATTAGTGGGCACGAGTTGGGATGCGTCCACTAACATAACGCTTCTGACTGTAACGTGCCTCGCGGAGAATTTATTTATTTTGAATTACTTACAAAATTTTTGTGTTGATAAAATAAAATGTGTGGACCTAATTTAAAAAAAACAGACTCATTAAATCTTCCAGCAGTGGTCTTGCTAATGATTATGAAGTTTTTTAATAAAAATCACAAGTTTATTAAATTATAATTTTATACTATGTGACACATCGTTTTTGGCTGTTTTCCGGTCAGAATGATTGAAAATGTCAATATTTTCATAAATACATGCTCTCTTAAATGATATACAGAGTGATTCCAGATGTTTTATTTTATTCCTGGTCTAGTGGACAAAGTTACGGAGATAACGCTACAGGTTACTCGGTAAAAAATTGCATTTTTTTAACTGCAGACTGCCCAATTAAAGGAGCTTGTCCAAATGCTATTTATGATGAATGTGTAGTGGAAATTAAATCACCAATGTTGAAAAGAACAAGAAAAACTTATTTTGATGAAGCTGGTAATATTGGTTCCAAATGTTTACATCAGATTCAAATGCATGGTCCATTGTGTCGAATAGTTTAAATTATTTCTAAACGTTCTTATTTCACAAACACAACACTGTTTAGAGTTTGCTAAAACGTATAATAATAAGCATATCAGCAAGCAAAATACTGTTACTAGCTAAGTAGTCATCTAACCGAAAACCGATCGGCGCAGTATCCTATCCGCTCTCTGAACGGGAGATTTCATATGCAATGACGTCACGCCTGAAATTCGGAGAGGAGCGCTGTTTAATGTTTATAATTTTTTTAGGCGACTCAGGAGTCTCGCTGACGTCTAATTTTTTGCACAGAGCCTCAAAATGATGTGCTCTTCCTAATGGTAAAAAAAAATGAGCCCATTTTGAATAGTCCGTCATTGGTGATCTTTCCCACATCAGCTATTGGCCATATGATTTATTTGACCCATTAATTTTATGATTGTCAGCAAAAGCTAAGACAATATACTTTGAGACAAACTATACCTCACAGTACCTGAAACAAAAAACAAATTAATAGTACCATACTGTAAACAGTTGAATTATTTTTCAATCCAGGGCACTGCCCATCTTGCCGCTGGAAGTAATTGCTGAATTTCTAAAAACCTCAAGCAAGAAAACATCTAATTGCTGGACCATCCTCATAACAGTCCCGACCTTAGTCATGGTATTTAAAAGCTATCTACTTTTTTTTCAAGCTTTATATGCAAAATATAAAAAACATTCATACAAGAAGTAAATTGAGGTCGTATTAAAATAAATCTAATTTCGGTAGTAGCTAGTACTATAATAATAGTAGGTAGTGCGATTATATGTCTCTTGCAACACATGATGTATATTTTATAAAATACCTTGATAACAATTTGTCCCGTTCTAAGCAATGTCTTAGTCACAAATTCATTATCATCAAATAGGTGTTTATCAGATTATTTATGGAAGTGTAAACAAGATTAAAGAAATTAGAGAATAATAAAAGGTTCATTGAAATATTACACACGACATGTTATTTGGAAACTGATATTTTTGTTAGATACCTAGCAGTTGAAACAAAAACTTTTTATCTATAATAAATTCCTAGCTGATATTGAGCCCCACCCAAAAAATGTAAAATATACTAGTCATTGTTGGTTATTATTTTTGAACAATAAACGGGCTAAATGAATAACACCCAATCTTGCCGTACATTTGTTTGAGGCCGATTATTTCATCTAATACAAAGATAACAACAATGGATATATCTAGTAGTGCCATCTATGAGTTTCATGTGAAAAACAAGTAGAATAAGGCTATTCCCAAGCCCAGACCCATGCTGAATAATTGGCGCTACAGTGTACATTGAAAATCTTTTTTCACGAAAATAGAACAATTAATTTATAGATGTACCTACTTAGATGCATTCCTTTCATCCGAAAACAACATGACATACAAATCCAAATGATACTAAAGGTGGATTCATGCAACATCAACTATACTAAAACTAATTTAAGATTAAAATTGAATTTAAACTAAGAATCATAGTATAGTCTCCATGCTAAGAATAGTCAGCTGTTCATAAATTAAGAAATTAATAAACCAGCCGGACATGCGCAATCTTTTCAATCATTTGTCAAAACTTTCAATAGTAATCGAGCTGTCAGATAGCTGAAGATAATTAATATTAAACGTAAACCAACTTGTTTACTATAAAAATATTTTCAAACATTGTAATACAAGCCCATGTAAACAATAGCTCAACACAAATCACCAGTATCTGTGGTCAGTGCTTGACGCATGCGTTGTGTCGAATTCATTGAAGAAATTAATGTATTAGTTGAGAGTTGGCCATCTTTCTTAAGCACTTATTACACTATGCCTTTTTCGTGCCTATTTGTCTGCCTGACCGCTGGTGGCTGAAATTTTAAACAAATACGCATGCGTGCGAGACTATTTTGTAGACTGTTTCAAGCGTGAAAATAAATAGGACTGGTTCTATTTTTTCCCCCTGAATCGAAGCGATTTCAAGGACGTTTGTAGAAATCTCAGGCTCGCCAACACCAGTTATTATTTGTTTGGCTTGATATTTGACAACATAACCAACAAATAAATCCGTTTTCGTTTAGTTTAGTACAGTATGGCAGAAAAGATGAACAAATCAAAATCCAGTAAGGCAAGGAGAAAGTTTAAATGAATAATCCAATTACTTCTTATTATAAAAATTAGGTTACAACTAATTTTGTATTGTATTATTGCAGTAAACACCACTTCTGGACAACAGAAAACGCTACACGTTTGATTGAACTGTATGAAAACCATCCTTTTGCCTGTATGATGCCAAATCAAAAAGCTATCATAATAGAAATTTGAAAGCCAAAGCTTTGACAGAAATATGTGACAATTTAAAGGAACTGATTCCTGATAAACCATTCACAGAAGCACTTATAAAAGCTAAAATTCATTTTAAATCATTGACAGCGATAAATTTATTGGTAAGGCTTAGATTGCCTAATTCTTGATTCATCCAAGGCTTCACCCACCATCTCCTAAGAGCTCTCTTTTTTTGGTCTCTTCTTTTTAAAATAAGTGTTACAGTGGTCATAACAGTAATTAGTAATGTTTTCTGTAACTTTATTTTATCCTTTGTGGTTCGTGGTATCGTTTTAATCTTTCAAAAATTTACAAACAATGAATCTAACCTCAAAGATCAATGTCAATTTTTCTCATGTTTGCAGCCCTGAAATTGCTGCTTGAACAATAATTTAAAAAGGCATAGTGTAATAATGCCAGTCATTTGGGGAAATTCAGCCAACAAAAAGGCATGAAGATAGACACAAAAATAGGCACGAAAAAGGCATAGTGTAATAAGTGCTTTAGTTTTAATTTAAATCTTAATGTTTTAGTTTCTTGCATGAACATATACATTACATGATTTTATCTTCTTAGTTATAACTTTAAATTAATCTAAGATTTAATTTATGCTTTCATGAATACACCTTAATGGTTGATAAGCGAGGGTTAACATTTGAAAAAAAAAGGTGAAAATAAAAACAATTAACTAATGTACCTATCGAAGATAGTTTAGATTTTGCTATCTTAGATGTTAGTGGCATACATTTTGCTTAACTTATTCTTGTACAGAGAACAGTGTACAGTGGTTCAGAATAAAATCAGCATTTCCAATACAATATTGAACTCTATTGAGACTAGCAATAATGATATAAATGTAAATATTCTTTCCAATTCCAGATCAGTGCGACCTGGAATAACATTTTCAAACTGCACAATAAATAATCTTAATAAAAAGTTATTTTAAACATGAAATTGAACCGTTGAACTCATCCGTACTTGTGCTCACAAGTGTAGTGTGGATTCGTTTGAAATTTTACTAATTTTCAATAAGTAAGCAACCATATTTATTCTTATATCTCATTTAGGAATGACGCGAAGAAAAATTTTGTATGAAGTACTATGATTACGTTTAGTCTCTATCCTCTCCCAAGTTTGGGACACCTTGTATTTAGAGGAACCCTTTAAATATTAACATGAAAACAGTACACACTAAAATAATTATAATTCCTATTGAAAAGTCAACAATCTTATACTTTTAAGGAAATCGACATTGTATATCCTTCATCAATTTGGAATTCCTTAAAAAATTGTCCACATACATTTTAGTCTGTTCAGATTTGTCATCAGTTCGACTTCAAAAATAATTCAAAACTCATAATATGCAAACTATGTACTTGAACTGTCTTATGGATTATTAAATGACTGTTTAACTCTGAACATCTGTTCATTGTGGTCGACTTATTCTGGATCTTGTACCTATGAGTCATTAGGGAAATGCCATTTTCGTCTTTTGAAAGACAAGAGCTAGTTTTAAACAAGCGTCGTCAGGAAATATTATTCTTTTTTTTGCATAACTCTGTAGCACGTGCTACTATTTTAGTATACACCGATAAAAAGCATTCATTACACGAATAGTTTCTTTTAACATTGATTATTATAAAAAAACAACAAAGACAAACATTTTTCTTGACAATAAAGCATATTTTCCTCTGTCTCTCTCTTTCTAATTTTTTCCCTCTCCCCCCTCTTTATTTTACTCCCTTCTCTCTGCACTCCTGTCTGTATCTTCTTCTGTATGTCTGTCACCAGGCTATATCTCATGAACTATAATAGTTAGAGTTAGACTGTTGAAATATTCACAGAGGATGTATTTCTGTTGACGCTATAGCAACAAATACCAAAAAACAGAATAAAATGAATATTTATAGAGCTCCCATTCAACAAACCTGATTTTTAAAAACATCCTGGCGCTATCTATAACTAAAGCAGTATTCGGCAACAAGTAGACGCTTGAAATTGACACAGAATATTGAGCTATATTATTATATATAATGGTACAAAACCCTTCGAACCCAATTTAAAAGGTGCTTTCCAATTCCTTGTAAAAAACTTTCTGGGGAACTTGTTTCACGTAATTTATGTTGTTACATTTAAAAACCAGCTGAAATTCACCGTTTCTCCAAATACACAAAATGTCTTCTTATTATATTTCTGATCGAGTTATTTATTAAAATAATTCTCAGAAAACCTTTCTATTTTCTCAAGGTGTATAAATCTAATTAAATTTCAGTGTGTTATGGAGTTTATAAAACAAGTTTATATAAAGAAATATACAGCCAGCATGACAAATAATTATTGATTGAAAACGGATTATATTATACTCTAGTATGTATGTAATAACCAATATTATATTTCAAATTTAGCTACCACAAATTAGTGTCTATCAAATTTAACGCACATGAAAAGAAACATTTTTTATTGAAAATTTGCGAATTTCGTGAAAAATAGATATACCGGGTGTTCCACTATAATTTGACAGTCCAATATCTAAAAATTATAATTAATCATAAACATGATAAACAAAGAAGTAGAAGAATTGTATTGGATTAAAAAGGTAATAAATAATAATTATAATAATATCTACATATTTGTTACAGACTCTTCAACATGGATTTCCTCACAAACCAACAGCAATAGCTTGGGATCCATCTCTTCGATTAATATGTATAGGAACATCTACAGGAGCCATCAAAGTATTTGGCCAACCAGGAGTAGAATTTTACGGCCAACATCAAAATCCAATTGCCGTTACAAAATTAGTGTTCCTTCCCAACCAAGGTATGTAATTATTTATAATCTATGTAAATTTTGGTAGCTCAAGTTTATCTTTTAACTTATAGGTAGAGTTGTTTCATTATGTGATGATAATTCATTACATCTTTGGGAAGTCAACAAAAGTTCACTTGTGGAAGTAAAATCACAAGCTTTGGAAGGAAAACTCAAAACAATTTCAACAATGTGCTTAGAGTCTGCAGGAAAACACTTATTGTTGGGCACAGAAGGTGGCAATATATATTTATTAGAATTAAATACGTTTACAATGACTCCTGATATTATTTATCAAGATGTTGTTATGCAAAAGTAAGTGTAATTTATGTTTCATAATAATATTATTAGTGAGATGTAGAAAATCCCAAACGATAGAGAGGTGTATAAATGTTTATTCTATGGTGTTTAATAGGGTGTTAAAGATAATTTGAGAAACAATGGTATTGTTATAAACAAAAAAAATAAACGAATCTCTCTGTGCTTATTTAATCATGAATTTACCCCTCTGTATATTTATATTAAAATAAAAAATTCTTTTAGTGTTCCGCAAGATTATAAATTGAATCCAGGAGCTGTGGAGTCAATTTTCGAACAACCAGATCAACCGAATAATATTCTTGTAGGTTACAATAGAGGCCTTATTGTTCTTTGGAATAGAGCTGATAATTCGGCTGTTAAAACTTTTATTGCCAATCAACAGTTGGAATGTTTATGCTGGAAAGATGACGGGCGAAACTTTATGAGCTCACATAATGATGGTAACTACTTATTTAATTAATTTTATAGTTATCTACTTAGTAATGAATTAAGTGGAAACTGTGAAGTGAAATCAAAACGTTTTAAAAAAGTTTATTTACATCCAATTAAGTTTCTGAAAATATTTGTTTGGAAGTGACAAAACTTTTAGAGCAGCCTTACTCTTTTTCATCTCAAGTGTACACTATAATTTTTATTTAAACGATACAAAGATTTACATATACAGTGTGGAGACCACTTATGGAACAAAATTATTTGTCATTATTTTAGAAAATTATAAAAAATGCCGAGACACGTCAACTTTTGAATTGAGTTGTGCGTGATTCACGCATGTATGCCATAGTCGGTGTTTTTGTTTAATGAAACACCCTGTATATTTGCATATTTTTGAAATCCTCTTAATGAACCGATTCCAACAAATAAATAATGTATGGTCAATTATGAATTAAACAGGGTGAAATTTTAACATTAATAATTTATTACACTTGAAATGTTGGTACTTTTTTAAATTAGCTAAATATGGATTTATCAAAAATCTAAACTAACTAATTATTAGACTTATTTGTATATTAAACAAAACCTGCTACGCCCATGAATTTTATCATAAATACCTAAAAATTGCCTAAAAACGCCAATAATTAGACAAAATCGGTAAATAATGTGGATTGTTTTCTATTCTGTCAGTTGTTGATGTGTTTATACTGAAAAAGTAAAATCTTTGTCAAACACTCTTTCCTTGTCGACATAACAATGAAATATTTAACTGAGACTCACCGAATTGAGATTTTAATGATGATCGGGTACGGGGATAACTGCAGAAGTCAAGTTGAAGTGGCAAACTTATTTAATCACAGGTATCCCGAATTGCCTAATATTTCACAAAGTACTGTGTCTAAAATTCATGCACAATTCAGAGAACTTGGACATGTCAAACCATTGAAAAGAAAACCACACTTTGTTGAAGATGATGTGAAAGTGGATATTTTGTTAAGTGTTGAAGAGAATCCAACTTCAAATACACGTCAAGTTGCCCGTGAAAATAATGTTAGCCATACAACTGTTCTAAGATGTCTTCTTAAAAAAAACTTCATCCCTACAAATTAACTTTTGTGCAGGAGTTAACAGAAGACGATCCAGATCATAGAATGGATTTCTGCGAAAGATTGATGAATAAGCTGAACAGAAATGAGATAGCTCTTGGTACCATTATTTTTTCTGACGAATCAACATTCACATTGAATGGAGAGGTAAACCGACAGAACTGTAGATATTGGTCAGCAGAGAATCCTGATTGGATGCGTGAGACACATACTCAGTACCCTCAAAAGGTGATCGTTTGGGCTGGTATCATAGGCGACCATATTATTGGTCCTATATTTATAGATGGAAATTTGACAGCTGAAAAATATTTAAATATGCTTAGAAATGAAGTTTTCCTTGCGTTGGCAAACTTATATCCCAACGCAATAGATCCTAGCTTACCGAATAAAAATGTTTGGTTCCAGCAAGACGGGGCAACACCCCATTATGCTTTAATGGTAAGAACTTATTTAGATGAAATATTCCCCAATAAATGGATTGGACGAAGAGGTACTAGTGAGTGGCCAGCTAGATCGCCAGACCTTACGCCGTTAGATTTTTTTCTGTGGGGTTATCTCAAGAACAAAGTATATGCAACACAACCAACTAGCATTGTAGACCTCAAAGACAAGATAACTACAGAAATACGGAATATTTCACCTCAAACTTTGAACAAAGTTAAGGAGGAGTTCTATATGAGACTGTGCTATTGCCAACAACTAGGTGGGGAACATTTTGAGCATTTATTTTAATATATTAAAATCAAATACATCAGATATTTTATGTATGTGTTTAATAACTGTAAAAATAAAAATTTCACCCTGTATAATTCATAATTTACCATACATTATTTAGTTTGTTGGAATCTTTCATTAAGAGGATTTCAAAAATATGCAAATATACAGGGTGTTTAATTGAAAAAAAAACAATACCGACTATGGCATACTTGCATGAATCAACCTGTACATTTACATTTATGTTTGCATAACGCACAACTCAATTTAAAAGTTGACGTGTCCACACTGTATAAGTAATGAAACACAACTTTGGTTAATATTTATTTGTCTTTGTATGATTTAGGTAGCTATATGGAATGGAACGTCGATCAATGTGAAAAGCCTATTAGTGAACCCACAACAACATATGGACCATACGCTTGTAAATCCATTCCGAAACTTTTAAGCAGAAAATTGGAAGACGAACAACTATTAGTTTTTTCCGGGGGATTGCCAAGATCTTACAGCGACAAATATACAGTTTCTGTTGCTTATGGTGAAAAACATGTCGCATTTGATTTTACTAGCAAAGTGAGTACAATATTAAAAACAATATAAACTGATAATAATGTTGCTTTGTATCTGCTTTGCTTTGTTACTAACTGAAATAAGACACTTTTTATAGCTTTTTTGCATTTTTGTATGGGGTTTTGATACTTGATAATTTTAGATATATATATACAGGGTGTTTAACTACTATAGTATCTATTATTTTTAAAATTTTATTAACAAATAACTATTATTTCTATAAATATTTTATTTAAAACAGCTTTTCTATGAAATAAGCTTGATTTAAAGTTTAATATATATTTTAAACCAAAGCTAATGCTGTAAACGCAGCTTTTAATTATTATTTATATAATTTATAAGTAGCTATACATTTTTGAAATAATTTTCACATTTTCTATGTTTTGATTACGGGCAGATTGGAATAGAAAAATCTGATAACGATAGTGAAAGTGATGCTGAACAAGTTGGAAATAAGGTACATAGGTTAGACACAGCGTTAGTTTGTTTTTGCATGCTAGTCTACTGTGTGTATCAAAAAATTAATATTACTTTTTTTTAATTTGAATGACAGCATGCTAGCTTTAACTGAAACGGTTACGCTATAGTTTAGGTTGAATTACCGATAGAGAGCAGCTCAATAAAACCAAATAATATGCTGTCAAAAATATTCAGAAATAACCACAACACAAACTCATTCAAATTCAGTAACTGTCAAATTTTTGTGAAAGAACAATTGGGTACAAGCATAAATTTTGCTATTGGTGGGAATTGACGCTTTATAAGGTCTCCTAACACCTTGCATGTCTATTTTTTCAAAAAAATATAAACTTTACTTTTAAAACGACTTCAAAAATCATAAAATTTGAAAGTCCGCCAAAACGCGCTTTACGTCATAAAGATGGCTGCCCCATGGAGTGACGTCATTAAATTTGTTGACGTTCATAAATTCGAGCAGCATAAATGAGTCTACTTTGGGCAAGTTATCAGTTTGTGCTTTTACAAAACTTTCGCTAGCCATATCTTTACTCACAAAATATGAAAGAATCGTCACTGAACACTGAACTAGTAAATAAAATATATTCTCCCAAAAGTTGTAAAATATCATCGGAAATATCGAATATTTATGTCCACTTTCCACTTTACGTTGACCTTTAGAAATAAAAAAAGCACACATAAACACGTAATGGTCTCAAACAAACATATAAATGATATTTTAGCAATTAATAGTTAATTAAAATACAATATAAACACAAAACTACACAGAACCTAATGCAATACCGGATACCGGCCATATTGACAAAAGTAATCACATGGTATGACATCACACGTATCATCGGTAGCGTTCGGAAATCCTCGGGTGGTGGTCGGAAACTGCAATGAAATTTGAATTTTATTTTAAAATTTGGAAGTCATTTCCAATGGAAACTGGTTCATTTCCTATTATTAGTTATTTTTGATATCAACTTTACTATTATAAATTAATATCTAAGCAAAATACGAAATATGCGTGTACTCTATTGAGATGACGAGATTTTCAATTTTTTTGCACAAGTGTGACATGGAGCTTATGTGAAAATTCATCTACTTTACTAACTGAACAAGTATCCCATGCGAGACATTCAATCACCAAATGTTTATTTTATTTTATGTTGATGTAAATATTTTGCATTGATTTTGTTCCTTAATTAAAATTGCATGATTATAAAGAACGGAAAGGACCTTTTTCACTTAAAAAACTATCACATTCAATATATTTTGTTTTAGATTATTGACTTCCTGTTAATTGAATCTAAAAGTGAAGATGATACGGCAGCTAACGGTGATAGTATAGAAAGCAATACATCTAGTAAAGAAGAACCCGAAACTTTATTAGTTCTAGCAGAAGAAGAATTAGTAGCTATCGATTTAAAAGATGAAAATTGG
>CAJUYI010000169.1:28865-39155 GCA_910591695.1 Galerucella pusilla
AGTTACCCTTTGATCAACCGGGTTTGGGCCTGGGTTTTCTTGTTTTTGTTTTTGTTTGAATAACCGTGTTTGGGCCTGGGTACTTCAGTCGGTTAGCGCCCAAAATACACATAGGATTAAAATGACCCTTCGGTCTTGGCGCCTGGTTTACATGTTGTAAAAAGTGCATTAATCTTTTAGCGCCCAAATTACATCCGCCCATCAATATGATAAAAATATATTATAGCAGGTAGACTGGTTAAAGTTTCTCTTATATCCACATCAATGTATGCCGCTAGAATTTTGGAGTTGTATAAATAGTAAATTTATTCAAATTTATTGCGTGGTAGTGAAAAAAACTATCTGTGATTAAATTTGAATTATTTGTATCTTTTTCAGATTAAAGAAATTCAAGTGAGCGACATACTACTGCGAGCTCCCTTGGCATTGGCAGAAGACGATCCCTAGTTCAATAAAGGGATGTTTACACGATTATGGTCAATGTTATGCCATATCAACATGATCAGTATTTCATTTCTACATAGTATAATATATGTTTTATCCATTTTTTTTTTAAATCATTTACGTATTACTAGATTGTAGTACAAAATATTTTAATTATAGTTTTTATTCTTTTTGTATATGTATATTCGAAATATTTAAAAAACAAATAGTATTGTGTTGTGTACTTAGATTAGGTATATTTTATCGGAGACCATTATTTATTCAAAATTTTCAATAAATGATTAGAAATACTGGTCAGGTTCCGAAGTAATAGATTGTAATAAAATTTTTATATTTATATATATTAATATTTTTTTGTATTAATAAATTCGTTTTGGGGTTTTCACTATGTTCGAACAAAATTGAATTTTCTGAAAAAATTCGTTTTTCACAAGTGCTACATACGTATTTTATTTTATACAAAAAGTCCAAGATTTTCTATAAAACTTAGCGTCGTATATTCAAAATTTGGGACAATCTGTATAAGTATGTTTGAAAAAATTCTAGAACGTTATATTTTACATAAATCTTTATCCACAGTTAAATTGTTATAAATTTTGTATAACTTACAGTTATTATTCATATAATTTAATTTTTTTCTTCGATTACCACTCTATAATTTGAATTTTTTTTGAATCAGTCCAGTTTTAATAGGTTTCGTTCAACCCCTTTTTTATAACATTATTGTCTTTTTGATCAGATTTAAAAAAAATCGTGTTCCATACTAGCAAAAAAACATATCCACGGATGAAATATAGGTGAAAAATTTTTTAATATTAATTTAGTGAAAAATGTTATTCTTGATAAAAAGTTTTGCTTGTTCTGAAACCCTATAAAATGAAATAAAATTCAAGTTTTTCAAAAACCGTCTTATTTTATAGCCAGTTTTATGAAAACCTGGAATCTGAGATTTTTAACATTCCTTCACATATTGGCTAATATCTCGGGAACCTTGAGGTTTGCAAGGTTCTAGTCTACGCCATTCGATTCAGAATTGAATTTTCTATAAAAAGAGGAATTTTCCACTTCGAAAAACCTTAAATATGGATTTTAGAATTTTCAGGTTTTAAAAAGTCCACACCGAAACTTTACTAATTCGCGAAGACTCATAATTTTCAAAATTCCTCTTTTTATAGACAATTCAATTCTGAATCGAATGGCGTATACTAGAACCTTGCAAACCTCAAGGTTCCCGAGATATTAGCCAATATGTGAAGAAATGTCAAAAAGTTCATAAAACTGGTCATAAAATGAAACGGGTTTTGAAAAACTTGAATTTTATTTCATTTTAAGGGGTTTCAGAACAAGCAAAACTTTTTATCAAGAATAACATTTTTCACTAAAACTAAATTTTTCGCCTATGGGATACTTCATCCGTGGACACGCTGTATATATACATATAATAACTAAACACCCATTACTGATGACTGTGAGTTATACTCTGAATATAAAACTTTTAAATGCTTTTGTTATAGTCTGTTCATAATTCTAATTGAACAACTGTGGTTAGAGAAATAGCAGCTTTTTTTAAACGAAAAAATGTGGTGGAGGTTTTAAGAGTGACTGTGAGCATAATGTTTGATTTTTGCTATTAACAAAAAAAAACTTATGGCCTTAAAAAAATTTCGTTATTATTTTGTATTCATATGTTTCACATGACAGAACATCACTGCAGTGAATAAATTTTTTATTGTGAATTGTTTTATTTTAAAATCCTTATCTCTCAAATTAAAAGAAAGTACCTCAATTTACTTATATGCTTTATTTACAATATAAGAAGATGACTGCTGTAGAGTAAAGTGAAGTACAAAAAGTTCAAGGAACTCCACACATCACAAATCCAAGCGCAATTTAACCATTGCAACAGCGACAAGTCAGTTGGAAATGCGAATAAGTAAGTTCTTAGGCTTCTTTTACGCACGTGTGGTTTGCGGCCTTGTATGCCCTTGCATCTTTTTATACAATTTGCAACGGTTCAAGATGCTGTTGAATATATTAAGGCAGTGGTGTTGTAGCTGAACACAATAAGAATCCTTGTGTGTTATATTATTTAATAGAACATCGCTAAAAGCACAGAAATCAAAGACTATTGTCCCTCCCATTAGCAATTTTTAATCATTTTAAAAATCTTCATAAGCCTCCAGATTTTAAATTAATATGTTGAATTAAATGAATTATAATGGATCAATAGAAGCTCTATTTCTGTCATCCCGACGTTCTTTTTTTAAAGAACAGTAAAAAGTAATAGACAAGAAACTGTGACCACATAAAGAAAGTCCACTAGAAGAAGCACAAAGTAGTTTAGAAAAAAAGAATAAACATTGCTGAAAGAGCAGATGATTTTATTATGATGGGGACAGAAAAGGACCTACAACAGAACTGAAATCAAACTTTAAAAGAAAAGGGGATGGACATAAATAAAACCAAAACAAAAATAATGCACATATACCTATGTAGAAACAGAAGAGAAACGAAGATTGCAATAAACGGAACAAATATTATGCAGGTGAAAAGCTTCAAATACTTGGGGAGTGTTCAAGAAAACGGAAAACAAGATATTGAAATTAATAATAGGATACAAAACACTTTGAAATGGAACCACAGATTATTAATCTGTGATGGAACTATGAAATGAACAGGTCATTTATAAACAAAAAAAGAAATATCAAAGTAAACGAAAATGAATGTTTATAAAACCATATATTTAGACCAATTTACAATTGATCAAGAATCATGGCTGCAAAAGGGTCATCTAATTCAGGCCGTAGAAATGAAGTATCTTAGAAGAGTGAGGGGTGTCACAAAAAAAACAAAATGAGAAGCATTGTTAACAATACAGACATAGACTCCCTACACCATTAGATGGTAACAAAGATTTTGATTATATTATAAAGTATTAACGAACGAAAAAAAAGTATAAAACTGTTTTCAACAGTACCTACAACCACACGTGCATAAAAGAGGCATTAAGGGGCAGTTACACAGTCCGTGTTCGACGAATCACTCTTGGTTTTCACAATTTTGTTTTGTGAGTAGTGCGAAACTTGAAACTAAACTCGCGAGAAAAGGTTCAGCAATAATATGTTGGACCAGAAATACAAAATGAGTACAAAGCCAACAGATATATGTGTTAAGCGTGCCGAAGAAGTACTACATATTAGTAGTAAGGATGGGATAAGAATCGTTGCAGACGTTATCTAAGGAGTCATGCTCCTGTTAAAAAAAACCCCTGTGCCTACAAAATAAGAGGCTGTATGAGATGGATCTCAGCTGCACTGTGTTTATCAATACCGTAACCCACATCTTATCTGACTGAGGCAAAATGCAATAATTTTATCTAATTCACGACCGCAACAATATTTTTATTACTTATAATCTGGGTAATATGTAAATTATAATAATTTGATACATTTCATGTTTTACTATCTGATTATATCGAAAATTCAACAACAAGGCATAGACATATAGGCAACACTACATAAAGCATCCTAGTATGGTGAGTTGACTCCTATTCAATTCATTTGGTGGTGTAATAACAAAGGGCTTATATAATTTCAATCTAGGTATATGATGTTTTATTCTTAGATGTAATTAAAACATCCATAACGTTTACTTTAAATTTGCAGACTATTATTTACTTAATTATTTATTTACTAGTTAATAGATTATATATTCGTTCGTCGATTCAGATCTCGACCCCTTTTATATAATGTCAAAGGTTAATAAAAATTTAATTACCCTAAATAAGACATAAAAATTTTATTGATTTCTACTCAAATAGACTATTTTAAAATTTGTCAAATAGGATTCTATTACCAATAAAATAACTAATTTAGTTATTTGCAAGAATAAATTGGCTTAATCGCATTTTATATGTAAGTTCTATATATTCCTTTATGAATATTGAAAGTAAATACGCAAGGATTACAGGAAATAAATTTTCAATAATTTGATTAAACTCGGATTTTTAAAAATTTCAGGTTTTGAGCGCTGCCGCAAATTCTTGGTTTTTATTGGATGATTAAGAGGGAAGTACAAAATATTGCCAACAGAGGTAAGCACTCAAAACTATCAACGACGGAACGAGCTACGTTCCCACGTCGCAGGTAACAAGTTAAAAAGAGATATTGTTGATTCCGTTTGTCGAATTTTGTTACATTTGTTTCATAAACTAGACATATCTATTTCTCAGTTGTCTTGAGTGTGTCATCTTGAATACTATGAAAGAGAAAATCATAAGGTTCGCCGTAATTAATGTAGAATAATGACATATCTGTGATATAATCTAAGATTTAAAGAATTTAACTTGAAACTAGATTCATATTTAAAAGTAGTGATTGTGAAAAGTGCAAATAAGTTTGCTAGATTATGTCAAATATCCTATGATAGTTGGCTAATGTAACATGGCCGCCTAAAGACCACTACAATACATGTCTTTTGTTGAATAAAATTTCATTTTTTTAATAAAAAATGGAGTTGAGAGTGGGTAACAAATATAGGCTTGGTCGAAAAATAGGATCGGGCTCGTTCGGAGACATTTATTTAGGTAAGTCTTGACGTTTTCTATCGCACATTATATTGTAAACAATGGGTGTACAGGTGACAACTAGCAAACCAAATAATATAATTCAAAATTATTTTGGATATATTTTTTTATATTGGTTCTCCTACTGAAACAATGAGACGTAATAATATAGCATTATTCCACTAGGTCTACTATTTATCTGTGTCTTCTAAGGAAAAACCTACATTGATATTACTGCTTGTTTTTGGCTAGACTCAGCTGTTGATGGTTTTTGTTGACTATATGAATATTCATTATATTTTATGAGTCAATTAAAATACTAAATTTTTAGTAATAAAACAATCAAAATATTATTAGTCAGCAACTAGATTTCATAAGTGTATGTATATCATAATTCATAATACCTACTCAAAATATTTAAAAATAAAAAAAAATGTTCAGATTATACAGCAAAAAACTGATTTTTAGTCTGACCAATTTGACTAAAACAAGTATTAAGTATACTTTGTTATAAATTATCAAAAAAAGTAAAAATCATATCACTCTTTTATTTGTAGCTTTTTCATAATTTGCTTCCAATCCAATTCTCCTCCTTACCTGTTGTTAATTAGCTAGTTCTCCATCTACTCTTCTTGGATTACAGATTGTACCTACTTAATGTATACCATGAATCTAAATTGTTGAAGTAGCATTTAATTTAATAAATTGTGGGCATATACAATTTAATCAGATTTTTTCACATTTCAGCTCAATTGATCTTAGCTTCATATAATGCATATAATAATTTTTATAGCCTTAAATGTCTATTTCTAATATAAATCTTTACATTGCATCATATGATTCATGTGTACATACTAGATGTTTGCGAAAATAATTCAGGTCTCATCACTAAAATGAAAACTAAATGTTGTGTCATAGTTGCATTAGTACAATATTTATGATAAATGATTTTTCATGCACATAACCTTTTTGTAAAATTTTACAGTTTAATTACTTAGGTATTACTGTTTCAAATCAAAACTAATTGTAGAATCAAAAGATATGGAGTTATATGATACCCTGGTCAATTTCAAATAAAAGCCAATACATAATTTCGAGCATAATTTCTTTTGATAATACAGATTTATTATATTTGGGCGTTTCTCAAAAATTACATAAGATAGAAATATGAAATTTTGTAAAGGGCTTTCTGGGCATTATGAGTCTATCTAAAATATTATTATTTAGATATAGTCTAAAGCACTCTTATCATGCGTGCTCAAAGGTCACTAGTATCATTTTTTTGCTTGAGGATGCAAATTACCAGATAATTGTTTCTTATTATTGATATTATCCCTTTGAATTGTCAAAGTGACAAAACTTCGCTGGTGAAAGACTTTTTAGAATCGCAGAAAAACTAAATACATATCCGTTTTTCTCCCGTCAAAATTGCATAAGTCTGTCTTATTCATCTTACAGATTTTATTGGGAAGTTATGATTAAATGCAATAAAAGAAAACAAAAACAGTGAGTATGTCTTTGTTGGATTGTATGACCCGCATGATACGACTGCATTTGACTATAGTACTGCTGGTTATACCAGTAGTTTATATCCATACTCTTTTGCAAATCTCCATATTATGTTTATGACTATTTATTAATATTTGTGTATGCTACTCCATTTGTTACAGGTACTAATATATCAACAGGAGAAGAAGTAGCAATTAAATTAGAATGTATAAAAACGAGGCACCCTCAGTTACATATAGAATCCAAGTTTTACAAAATGATGCAGGGAGGGGGTAAGTTAACATGTAAATCATAATATTTCACCATGAGAAACTATAATATCAATGTGCCTAAATAAACCCAACATTTGTATAACTTTTTTTTATCAAATATAAATTTTTTATGTCTGAGAAATTAATGCTATTTTACCATCATTTTTTGTTCTCAATTATTGTACTTATTAGATATTAATTAGAAAGTTCAAAACAAGATCTTATTAAAATGAAAGATCCCATTTCTGTTGTCTTATTTTTGATATTGTTAAAAAAGACCTTTGTTATTAATGTTTATGATTAATAGTTTATTTGTTAAAGCAAGATATATTACCAATACATGGATGTATATTGAACTTTTATCAGCTAATAATTATAAACAATAATAATAGAGATTATGTAAGGTTATTAACAACTGCAGATCTTGGCATGTACACAAGTAATTAATATAGTTAATATATAGTGGGAAAATTAAAACATATCTATTCAAGGTTATTTAAATATTCTATTTTTTTTATTTCAATTTCAACATTGATGTATGTATGTATGTGTTTGGGGTGACATTCACTGAGACCTAAAAGATCTATTGTGCCCCCTTACTTCTGCTTAGTTTCTGAGGAGAATCTCAGAAACTAGTAGCTATCCATTAATCTCCCAGGTCCCATACCCTTGGATTCTGAAGTGCTGTGCAGTTAGAAAATATGTGGATGGAATTTTCAACATTCATAGATGCTTCAGTGTCTCATCCCCCGTTTTCAAATCAATTATATTATGAAAAGCTAACAAGGAGTCAGCAAGAGGGGTATTTATAATTTTGCAGTAGTATATGCTGTTAAAAAATATCTGTTGTGATTAATTTCGGTAATTCTTGACTTTAGAAGAAATATATTCATATTATACACTGCTCAAATTAATTATAGGAACACGTAGTCAGGACTTGATAATTTTATAAATTTCAACAATATAAAAATTTAATATTATTGCAAATAATCATCATTTCATTCGGGTTAATTTGCAAAAACAAATCAATTTTAAGATATCCACAGAAACACCTGTCTAACATAACCTAAAGCTGTTTAACTATTTATATTGATATTATGTAATTAATCCCCAACTATGAAATATCCTTTTCGTTTATACTAAATGCCAGCCTATTCAAAGAACATAAAAAATTCGTTTGTGCCGCTCCATGTAAGTTTTCCTGCATTGCATGCTTACTAACAGTATTATGAATCATTCACAATTTCAATAATCAATATCGAAATGACAAAGCAACAGGTTAATATCATATGAATACGTGAATAATTAAAGTTTTTATACAGGAATAAGAGAAAAAAAGGTAATATCAACACATAAAAATAATTTTAAATTTGATAAGGATCGTTTATTTAACAAAAAAATCTAATTTCCAAATAAATCCCACGTTCTGTAAATATTTAGGTTCCCTCAAGGTGAACTTTTGTTTATATTTAATATTACAGTTAAGTGTATTTCCATATACATATCGTGCCTAATGGTCTGTCACTTCCCCTATGGTTAATTAAAATAAAATTCTTGTTATATAACGGATACATTGACAGATATCGTTAATCTGTCATTAAAAAACATATTTTTTGTTCTATTTTTATGAACTGTTTCTAGTACAGACTGAATGTATTGGTAAGCGACAGAGTCTGACTTTAAATAGGCAGAATAGTTTTATAAAATTAAAATCTGAGCTTCATATTTTTTTTCCTTGATCTAAATATTTATATTTATGCAATTTGATGCATGCCTTGAATTGTGAGAAATAAGATATAATTTGCAGAATACTCCCATAGAATTAATAATTTACAGAAACCTATAAGTAGGAAAGGCTTTTTTTATTTTAAATTAATTTTAGTACAAATAATCATGCCTAACAATGCGGTAAACACCAATAAGTATGGAAGATACTAATCAATACACTACAGTGTTGCCAAGTTTTCTAAAAAAAAAGTATATTCAGATTTGAAAAAATTAGAACGTAACATCACAATATTTCGTAGATGCCTCAATTATAAGTGACAATTCCGCCAGGATGTATCTCATAATCAAATAGACAATTTCAGAACACCCGACTTTGACAAGTCGGCCATATTGGGCTGGGTCTTTCGATCAGCTGGATTTGAAGTTTGTGTGTTTTGGCATGTGGCATAAGTCAGTTGGTTTTCAGACAGGCTATGTAGACCAATGTTTACTAATAACCCTTGATTAAAAAATAATTAAAATGTCTGACGAAGATAAAAGCATTCAACAGAGAAGTTATTTGATTCAAGAGTAACTGATTCAAATGCACAGAGAGATCAATTAAATAGTCACCTCGCTTGGTTCAAACAGACGGAAATCGAAAAAAATATACCTTATCTCTTTCTCCCCGCAATCAACACTTGACAACAATACAAAACGATTGCATTTAAGATAATTTCAAGAACTTTTTACTAATTAAAGTCTAACTATCATCCGTTGTTTATCAGTAAACAAAAAAAACTAAATATAATTGGATATGAGGACCCACAGCAATATGGCTGCCGTGTCAGTGACGTCATTCTAGAATTTTCTATGTAGATATTTGAGTGAGACAAAGACTACTCTAAACCATTGTTAGTTGATACTTTTTTAACCTAAAGCCCACCTCTAATAGTAATCGTGTAATTTTTTGTATACTTCAGGTATATTTTTAGAGTAATGATCTGAAAAATTCAAAAATCCACAACAAACAAAAATAGTATCAGGATGTTAATAGCATCACACACTTGTTAACGATATCTAAAATATATGCACACATTCTTTTCGACACCTTAAATTAACACAATTATTTTAAAACTCTATTCTATAAATAAAATTGGTTTGTTTTTGTAAATATCCGCACTTGGCTAATTTCGACATTGCGTTTTGAATAGGAAGATCCGTTAGAAATAAAAAATGTCCTAATTATATTTTATATATTCAAAAATACACGATTGCTCTGTTTGTATGGTTTAGTTTTTATTAAACATACAATTGGACACAATATCTAACAACCTTGTTATTATTTAAAACCTCATGAGGGTTTGGTATAACGTTGTGTATTTTGTCATTATAGTCCGAGAGCTAGCCACGTAAAACGCATGTTAAACGGTTCCACCTAGATTTTTTTTTAATCGATGCTCTATGAGCCAAAAAACCCAAAGCCAAATTTCTGCCCACAGGTCGGACTGCAATAGGGTGTGGCGGGGGGGGGGTAAACACGACGTTTTCATTAGGGCGATTGAGCACTTGTGGTTCCACTCTGCAAGTTGTTTCTATGTGTAGTCTAGCCCTCCATTAGAACCGGAAAAAAATGGCAGAGCATTTCCGGGCTGCGAAATGCTCGGCAGAGTGATGTAAACACGACGTTTACATTGTGGCGATTGAGGTCATGTGGTTCCACTCTGCAAGTTGTTTCTATGCATAGTCTAGCCCTCCACTAGAAGCCAAAAAAAATGGCAGAGCATATCCGGGTTGCGAAGTGCTCGGCAGGCC
>CAJUYI010000169.1:39165-49330 GCA_910591695.1 Galerucella pusilla
CGAAGTGCTCGGCAGGCCTCGACGGCGGCGGCCGCGGTGATCGAAATCGGTACCACTCTGCGGGTTTTTTCATCGCATTTTGCACACCCCGTAGACCAATATTTAATTATGACAGAGTAGTTACTGGGCGGCAAACACCTTGCCAGGTCTCGGCAAAGGCAACCGAGGTGCAGAAGCGGTGCGCACACTTGGGTTCGGTGAAAAAAAAAAAAACGAGAGTTGCTTCCACTCAGCCGTTTTTTTCTTCCTATTGCTTACATCATAAACAATGTATTTGAGCCCCGGCAGACAGTTTTCCGTTGATCCGGTCCTCGGCAGACCCGAGCGAAGGCGGTCACCCGGCGGCGCGCTACGACCTTCAATACATTTTTTCCCTATAAAAAAGAAACGAGAGTTGGTTCCACTCTGCCGTTTTTTTCTTCCTATTGTTTACCTCATAAACAATGTATTTGAGCCCCGGCAGACAGTATTCCGTTGATCCGGGCCGCGGCAGACCCGACCGAAGGCGGTCACCCGGCGGCGCGCTCAGTCATAGAAGGATAGAAAAGCGAGTGATGGATTTTTATCCGATATTTTAGTGGTAGCAACCGAATTTCAATAAGGAATTGTACGGTCATAAGTAATTTGAGGATTCTGAGATTTTTATATAGTATTCATAAAGCTTCAAATTAGACTTCTTATCAATTAGTTTTTCCATTTAATCCATATTTAATTGTTTACAAGGGCTCAAACTTTACTTAATATGTGTAATTACCTCATGATTCGTATTTTTTTCAACAAAATTTGGTTAGCATTTCAAAGTTCTTATTCGATGAGAACTCTAAGTTCAACATTAATAAACATGATATATTTTTTTCTTAATTTTCAATACATCCATTACCTCAAAATATTTCGATATTTTCTCAAATCGCTGCCGATAGATTCCCCTTAACAACTTTCGGCTTAGAAAGTTATAGCGATAAGGCGTTGTGGTTGTCGGAAATTTCAGCAGTTCTCAAACGATATTTTTAATAATTGATAAGGTAGAGATATTATTTAAAAGATTTTAATTATATCCGTGGTATTTTCTGAATGGAAATTTTACCACAAAATTTGTTATAAAATAAATGAGTGTAGAGATATCTTGAAAAATTCCTAATCTATTTACTCACGAAGGTACTTACCAGATAATGATATACTTTCAGAATGACCGATAAACAATTACAGAAACATTATATTTAATATTTACCTACTTCGAGAACTAACTCACTTGACTTATAAAACGATTTAGAAAATAGATAGTTTTTATTTGTTAATGTATTCTAAATTACAATATTTAGTATACAATATGGGTAATCGAAATTATATTGAACATTTTATTGGCAAACAGCCCAAGTCGTCGAACGTGTATGGTAATATTTAGTTTTAAAGATTTAGGTTTTGAGTACAAAAAAACTGACAATATAAAAATTTGTCTCATGTAGTTAGTAAACGATGGAGAGTTTTAGGAAGGTATATTAAAAATATGGAGTCAGAAAATTCTCTTCCAGTGGTTTTTTTATGACGAGATATGAATATTTCAAAAGGCAATTTGACAAAATATTCTTGGCAAGATGATGAAAAATATGCTTGTTCCCGTATATCCAGTATATGCTGAAAGTAACGAAGGGTTTTTACCAGAAGCCAATTTATATAAAATACTAAAAACTACCATGATATACTGAAATACTTGAAAATTTGTTGGAAGAACAAGTTTTAAAAACTTTAGAAAGAGCCATCTTTACTCACAACGCTTCATACCATTCGCGACTTGCAGAAAATGATATTCGAAAATGGCTGAATACGAATAATATCAGAAATGATAATTCATTTATTAAGGAAGCAAAAATAATTGTCGTACACACTACATTTTTCGATTAAATAATAATCATGTAGTCAATCACTAAAATGTGATTATCTCTAAAACTGTTAAGATTTGGGATACTAACAAATATACCTTTAGGCGCGATCGATCTTTTTTGTTTATTTACAGCATCGGTTGTCAGGACGGTAGGTTGGGTTTACTGGTTTCTAAGTCTAACACGTCGGTAAGTGATTTACTTACCGTTCAGACGTCGGTAAGTAAACTACGTCCTAGCCCTATATACATTTAAGTGGTCCTAAATAATATATTACTTCATTCATTACACAAAAGGAACAACAAAAAATAGGAAGATTTATATTTTTTTGAATAGATGAGGCTTTTACTTGATGTAGATCCATAGTAAGTTATGAAATGAAACAATTTTATTTAACTAACACTAACACTTTATGTTTAAATACAATTCAGGGTTCATAGCGACCTGGAAAACCTGGAGAACCTGGAAAAGTCAGGGAATCTAGAGATGGTCTGGGAAAAGTCAGGGAAAACATCATTTTCAACAGAAATAACCAAAATGTCAGGGAAATTTTCCCCCTACCTGGAATAGTATATTTCCTAACTAGTGCGGAAGGTCCCACTTTTCCGCAAGAGTTAGGAACGATATTTTTTCTAAGAGCGTGCGGAACATGTACTTTGTCGGTGGATAATATTTTGCTAGACATTTTTTTCCGCATTTCCGTTGATTATTCTAAATACCCTTCAGCCAAGGCTGTCGATTTCCAACCTCCCAATCTTTTTCTCCACCATCTGCCAATATGGTAGCCGAAGACCGCCGAAAACTGTGGCCCGTAATAAATTCGGGGTGACGCGTTCCCCTATAAAGACTTTTTCGAAAAATAAAATAAAAATTACCGGATTAAAAAGAGAAAAAGGGAAGCTGAGAGTAAATTCTATAATTTGGAAATTAAAAAGAGAAAAACGGAAACGAATCAAATACTAGCTTGTCTTATTAAACACTGAAATTAATGACCTAAGACAAACGTTAAGTACTATTGTTACCTAATTTTTCTAATGTATTGGCCAATCTGCTGGGAATAATTTGTTGTTGCCCTGCAGATTTTGTGATGCGAATTTGGGGTTTTTTGTTCTGAAGTTTTATTTATTTTTTTTGTATATTTTTATGTTATATTTTTTTATTTGTTCAATATTTT
This sequence comes from Galerucella pusilla, assembly GCA_910591695.1. Taxonomy (NCBI): domain Eukaryota; kingdom Metazoa; phylum Arthropoda; class Insecta; order Coleoptera; family Chrysomelidae; genus Galerucella; species Galerucella pusilla. Next base: position 42,217 of record CAJUYI010000169.1, read on the forward strand.
TGTGTGTTTATTCCTTCCAGATTTTTGTTCAAATCTTGTTTATAAAAATGAGACATATGTATTGGTTTTCAAACGTGATGCTTCTTCCCTGTGCACTATGGGTTTGAATGAAAATAATTTCTTTAGAATAAAATGTAAGAAAAAATTGAGAGCTTAACCAGCTTCTAATATTTCTGTCGATATAATGTGAAAATAAAAATGCAATTTTTTGAGGTGCAAGTGAAGTTTTATAAAAAAAACTGACAATTCTATTATATCATTTTTCAACTAACTGACAAATCATAAAAATCAAATTAACATTAAAATTATACACAAAGTGAACATAATGTAGGTATTTCTAACGTGTGGGGAGGAGGGGGTAAGCTTAGAAATAATTTTATTTTCCACAGACCTACTTTTTTAGTGATTACCTAAAAGTGACTAGGAAAAAAAATTGTGGGTCAGGGAAAACCTGGAAAAGTCAGGGAATTTTATTTTGTAAAATGACTATGAACCCTATGTAGATTTAACAAAATAAAATTTCATTTCATAACTTATATTTTTTTAATAAACAGAACCGAACAGAACAATATAAAAAGTAATGAATAGCATGAAAACTATTTCACCAAAATGCAAATTATATTTTAAACTGATCGAGAAGTATAAATGTCACTTTTGACATTTCGTTCATTTCGAAGAAATTTAAATTATTTTTTTCGAAATTCGAATATTTCAATACGAGCGCGCAAAAAATGGTATAAGCATCTCGAACGTTAAGGATAATACCGGTCTCCAGCAACAACCCTTACCGTTCTTAATACTTAATATACTATTTATCGCCAACCGTCAGTAAAGCCGTCAATTATCAGATTGATTTCCGGAAGTAAACAAACAGTTTACCTTCCTTTACTTTATCTGCCGCATTTGCGGCAGGTAAAGTGACATATGCGGCAGGTAAAGTATTTTGACTTTAACAGTACTCGAAAATCATCATCTGTCAGTGTCACGCTTCTCCCTATTACGGCTCCATAATAGTTTTCTTGCGATTTATTTATAACAAATTATTGTTGGAACTCCTTTGACTTCAGGTATTAACTTTTATATGCTTCAGGGTGTACGTTCAATTTAAATATAACAAATAATAAGTAGATTTGTTCTATATGTGCTCTTTACTATGTCATAATAAAATGCAATGAAATATACCTCACTTTCTTATCATTCTGAATTCTGAGCAGTTGGCGATAAAATTTTGTATGCACCACGTCAGTAAAGTGTCTCGGACTCGCCTGTTATTAAGTTGTAAAATAATGAGCGATAAAAAATTTGTTGCTGATTTCATCTAATTAATATGGCGCATGTGGCGACATCTACGAGTTAATTCAAATCCTCTCACACATTATTGTTTACCATTACAAAAACTAGTTCATACCCAATTTTCAAGTCATTATGTAGAAAAGTGGCTGATCTATTAACAAAAATCTATTTTATTTTTTTCGCTTTAACATCCTGTACCTCAGTAAGGAGCAGACTAAGACCCATTATTGTTAATGGAAATATTATTGTTTTGGCCTTGTGAACGTAGATTTACAATTTGGCCCATTACTTATGAATCATCCTGTATATTTTCATTTTTCCAAAATATTTAGTTTTAACTAAGGTTAATTTTATCATTTGTTTCAGTTGGAATTCCCCAAATAAAATGGTGTGGTTCTGAGGGTGACTACAACGTAATGGTGATGGAGTTGCTGGGACCGTCACTAGAAGATCTCTTCAATTTTTGTTCTCGTCGTTTTTCTTTAAAAACGGTCCTTCTGTTGGCCGATCAACTGATCTCACGTACCGATTTCATTCATTCTCGAAATTTCATACATAGAGATATCAAACCCGACAATTTTCTAATGGGACTGGGTAAGAAGGGAAATCTCGTGTACATAATCGATTTCGGTTTGGCGAAAAAATATAGGGACGGCAGAACTAACCAACATATACCCTATAAGGAAAATAAGAATTTAACTGGTAAGTATTTTTCAATTTTTTTTTCTTTCCCAACATTTACCAAAATTCCTGTGACCCATTTTTGTTATACAAGATGTTAAAGTTTCAAAGTGACTGTTTTTCAATAGTAATATTTCCTTTAGCAAACGTTTTTATTATAAATAACTTTAATCAGTCACGTAGCTATAGCTTTTACATGGGGAGGGTTTTGGTTTTTTCATCTGATAGGTTTAGAAGGGGAAAGCTTTATTGAAGGCGCCGCCTAAGACAAAAAAAATCGAGTGTCACGACCTAAAGCAATTTTTCAAGTTCAAGAAATATTGTTAAGTTTTTCTTAAATTATTTGTTTGACTTGGCTATATCTAAAAGTATTTTTAAACATCGTTTCGTTTTGCCCCCTTCTGCTGAAATGGTTATAACCATGTATATATATTTTTTAAAGGATCCGTCCCTTCGCCGGCACCACCTCAGCCTCTTGGGCTTATTGTGGATTCTCCTAACATTCTGACTGCAGCCTATTTAGCCAATCCGTTCCCTGTATTAGCTCATACAGGTTCTTTACTGGTTGGTTGTAGAAGTTTTCTGGAGTCATCTGGGGTCTTCCATTTAGTTTTTGTCTCCTGTGGTCCAGCGTCTCACAGTTGCATAATATGTGCAGAGCTGTTTCAGTGTCCTTTTTGCATCTCCTGCATGTGAGGTCTCCGTTATACAGCCCTATTTTGTTCAGGTGCTCCTTTGTGGGAAAGTCTCCCGTAAGAAGCCCCGTTATGGTGCGTAGTTTGTTCCTGCTCATTGAGAGTAGTTCTTTTGCTACTTTTTCTGATGGTTCTTTTATAAATTTCTTCCCTTGTGTTTGCCTGGGCGTATTCTTCCAGAGTTTTATGGATTGTTCTTTTACCCACCCTTTTACCATTACCATGACCTAGTGGAGCATCTGGGGATGCCCAAAGATAGTTCGGGTCCGTTCATCAGTGTTGACGATCCTGCTCTTGCAAGTTCGTCAGCTTTTTCATTGCCAGCGATTCCCTTGTGACCTGGGACCCACTCCAGTGTTACACTGTTCCGAGTCGCCAGTCTTCTAAGTTCTTCGCCGCATTCCCATACCAGCCGAGATGTTACCTGTATATTAATTTGGGAGCACCTATTTTAAAAAGTGATAGATGATTGAAAATTGAAGCTTTTATTAAAACAGAAAATCAATCTCACAAAAGTAAATTTAACCTCTTCAGCTAAATTATATATATAAGGAGGGGAATGTGATATAATTGAAGAAAAAAAATAAATTACGGGCGATCTGAGTTCGGGAAGTGGGAAGGGGTGGGTTTTTAAGGGTAAAAAATGATTTATCTCGATTTCCGGAAAAACTACAAGTCCTACGGAAAAAAGTTAAATAACAAAGTTGTGAGTAGTAAAAAGAAATGTCATCAAAGAAACAAAAACTAATGGATGAGTGATTACAATTCAAAATAATGTATTCATAAATAAGATTTACGTTTTTAAAAAATTATGATCAATGACAAAATCAGAATGAAGTATCTAAATTCAATAGTAGGTACGATTCACAAGTATATTTAAATTTTATGAGATTTTCTATGACATGAAGGTAGATTAGATTAGATTAGAATTGGAGTGGCTCTTTGTCCTATCCCACTGCGACCTTTTGACATGAAGGTAATTCGAATTTAATGAATAAACTTTTTAACTCGAAAAAATTGCAGCAATCACATTTTTTCGATGAAATTGTACCGGGTGGTCCAATAAGCCGATCTCTCGGATATATATCAGAAACTATTCATGTTATAACTTTGAGAAAAAAATTCCTTAGGAAAAGTGGACAAGAGAAATTGTTGGAAATTACTTTAAAGTTTCTAGGTTAACCGCTATGGGGCGTAACCTGTGAAGAAAAATTTAAAAACCAGTTTTTTGTGAAATATGCTTAATTATACCCAGTGTTAAATAAGTAAACTAAAAAAGGCCTAATTTTCGCACAAACCTGTTTAATTACTTTTCATTCTATTATTAATTAGGATTTTTTGTTACATACAACGTTTAATGCTTTCAGATAATAGGTCAGAAGTTATATTTTACAATAAATACAAAATAACTCTGTTTTTATAAACTTTGGGTATAGGGAATGCTTGACAAAAATTAAAGATACATAATCGAAGATTCTATTTTTGCTATAAAATACTGGGTGTTCCATTTGAAAGAAGAAAGAAAATGACAGGTTCGAGTTTCCGTTCACCCTGTATATAAGAAAGAATATAATTGAAATTTAATAGGATACGGAGATATTGCATCATGTTACAAAACTCTGTTTGGTAAAATACATTTTTTTCTTTAACGTACAACAAGCTACAGAGCGTTGACTTACCTACGATTTTCACATGAACGTGTCCATATCTTTTGAAGGACTCTGTACAACGTGGCAAAACCTCATATCAAAAGCTTCAAAAAAATGTAACCAATCCGAATTCGGTATAATATTATACAGGGGCTCCCATTTGAAAAATCATATGTTTGGTTTGTAACGGAGTTATGCAGCACTCTGTATAGTTCGATATTATTTGTAAATATGGACCTTCAGCACATCTACTATTTTTGTTAATAACATTTTTTGATATCTCTTAAAATAACCCATATACCGAAGTTTGTCGTAAGATTGGTACACCCTGTATGTATAAGTAATTCTGAATTAATACAATTTGACTTGTATTGAAAATAGAAATAACCTTGGCTAGTGAATATAAATACAACAGAGTGAGTCTGGGTAATATCAGGGTATATAAGTGTCAGGTGTCGAAAACCAGTAGAAACAAGAACTCTGCTTCGAGAGTGTTCATTTATTTCCTGAACCTAGGAAGATTTATAAATAGATCAACTTCTTGAGAAATATGCGACACTTTTTTTATATATAATACTTTTCGAAAAATAGAGTAAATAATGTTTTTTTATAAAAAAAAATTGGCAAATTTTAACAAAATCTCAATATACTTTATTAATTAGTTTGTTATACAGGGTGAGACATGAGGAAACTATTTTGAAGATCATCCGACAAAAAATTTGCGGTAAATTCAGAATTTCCAGAGAAAAATCCAAAAAAATAGTAAGTTACGTTACAAGACCGGAAAGTAGAGTTTTTCAGGTCGAGACAAGCTTGGTGAGATCTAAAAAACACTTATTTTCGGGTGCGTGACATACAATATTTTTTTAAGACGGACACTTCGATATACATTCAATTCTTTATTTTACTTTCTATAACAAAGTGATTAACAAAACTAAAACTAGATCAAATATGACATAAACGACAAATTAAAAATCAACGAACTTTCATCACTGGACAAATATATCGAAACGTTGTTACCATAGTAATCAAGGTAGATTGTATTATAAAAGAGAGATTGGAAAAATGAAAACAAAATGAACGTCAGGGACCGGCAATAGTAGTTTGTGCAACTAGTGTGGATATGATGGCCATATCGCACGAGTGCTCAATCGTTCGAGTGCGATATGGACAATCCACACGAGTCGAACAGTATATTTTTATTCTACGACCCAATTAAGAAAAAATCTAGAAAATAAACAATTGAATAAACTGTAAAATAAATATAACTTGAAATTAAAAATTTTCAACAATTTTATTCATAATCGTACCAATTCAATTTTATGTCTTCACTAATTTTTTGTTATAAGTAGATGTTGCCAGTCGGACTCCTGCACGAAGGGTACCGTACCTTTGTCTATAATAATGAATATTCTGCTAAATATCTCATGCATCTACCTGTTGTCGTTATCAAAATCAAGCAGAATAATTATTTAAAAATAAAATTAACAATTAAAAAAACGTCTTCACGGGGAATCGAACCGCGTGAGAGTCTGGTATGTTTACCACTCAACTATCGGGGTATGAACTAATTTAACGTCAGAAGTATTGAATAGTTTTATAAGAGCTGATGTCCATCGATAGTCCCTTAAATACCCATTTTATTCTGTTTTTAGTATTTGTTGTAAATTTATACGGATTGTTTTATTTAAGTTTATTTTTGTAAATTAATATTCTCGATCCACTGCTTCTGGGAGAGACTTTTTTTGACAAATTATTTTGATGTTTCATTAAATTGGAAAAAAGACGAGTGACGAGTACTAAACGCGAATGCTGATTGGTGGATTTCATATACGTTCTAGGATGTATATGAAATCATATACGTTCAGTTAACAGATATGGCCTACATTTCCATTCTGTAAACTGCAGGAAATGGATAATATACATGTGGGTGTAGAAAAAAGCTCTTTCCGGTCTCTAGCGTCCATTTTCCGGTCTAGATCGACAAAACGTTAATTTCTGGACGAAAAATTGTCCAGAAAGTGTATATTTTCTGGTCGGTCTTGAAAAAAGATTTTTTTCTCAACATTTCAACACTTTTTGACCTAATATTTCATACAAAAATCAGTTTCAATGAGTCGCACTGTATGGGAAATTATTCAAAAAGATATTTTATCATAATTATAACAAAAAGTTCAATTATTCTCCTTGAAATATAAAATTAATATACAATATTAAATTAAAAGTAACTACATATTTACAAGTTTATAACTGTGTATATAAATAACAAATGTCAAGAAAAGAATAAGCTAGAGGTGGGCACATTTTTAGTTATTTTAAATTAAATAATAAAACAGACTAACGTGAATATGATCTTAAATTTTTTATTTTACCTGACAATAAAAAAAAGTTTTCTGCCTTTCAATTTTTAGGATATTTTTTAAAAAAGGGAAAGGAAAATAATTTTTTCATTGACACATTCTTGAAAAATATCAATATCAATACACGTTATTAAAAAATTAGAAGCAAAAAATAATTGAACTCACCCTAGACCGTATTGCAAATAAATTGATGGCAAAAAATACTTTTTAAAAACAAGCTTTTATTTATATTCAAACCAATCAATTTATTAAATAATATAAAAGCTTGTTGCGAGATTTGCATATTTTATAGGGACCATTTTCTTTCATAGAATTACTTATAATAAGTATGTCAAGCAAGACTAGTTAGTGTTAGAGCACAGGTAAATCTCGCTACAAGCTTTTATACGCAAAATCACAAAACTGAGTATACATATTTCAAAAACTTAAATATTCA
>CAJUYI010000169.1:63244-79956 GCA_910591695.1 Galerucella pusilla
GTGACGTCACTAAAATAGAATTCTATTTGTCGTGATCCTGGTACAGTATTCAAAACGTTGAAAGTCGTTCACTAATTCACTAAACAGAAAATTACTGACTACTTTCAGTAAATAATAATTATTTGTGAATAATTGTATGTTTTTGAAACAATAAATCTCGAATCAAGATCAAACTCTTTTTATTTTGAACTATTGGGAATTTGAAATTTTTTATGGTCTCTAGTTTCAATTTATCGAGAGTCGACTGTATATAGTACGAAGAAGAAAATAAACTTATTTTTTAAATTTGTCAATAACCAAAGGATATTTATTGGTATTAGTATTTCACAACAAAGTTTTTTAATAAAAATCCCGAATATATCACAGTACAAACTTCAAGCCTAGATTATTCAAAACTTTAGTTTGATACAGCCACGTGCAAGGTTTAATACCACTACACATTTATTTTCAAACAGTTTAAGTGTGTTTCTAAATACCATATCTTGTAATGAAATACACTTAGTTAAAGGTATTTGCACAAACTTTTTCACTTCTTTTGAGTACTAGATACCGATAAAAACACAAAAATAATAAATGAAAAATTTAAACAAGAACTCTCAAAGCTCCGTATGTAGAAAAAACCAATAGATACTGTTTAGTGTAGTAACTCTACCAGTGGTGGTGGTTTCTGAAAAGGGTCCTTGCGATTGTGGGGATTTCCATACTCTTTGCATTTCGAAAAACTACAAGTAACCTATTCAATGAACGTTCCTACAGGTATACTTGACGTATTATATTGTGCGAACTTACAAGTTTTATTCGATACGATACCGTCATAGTCCGTCATACAACCTGTTGCGTATACTGATAAGAAGCACGTGTATATATACCTAATTAAAGTTTGAATAAGTCCAACGTAAACCGCGTAGGCATATGGCATAGCTTGTCCATTGCGCCTTGTAAAAATGGAAGTTATACTATTATCAACTTACTTAGATTTCGCCAGACCAGGGATCTCGTTGTGGTATTGGGAATTCAATATAAAGGAGCCCACTCACTAGGAAGGAAGCGCGAAGGCTTGAATGCGCGTGATACGGGGTACAGTGAAAATGTTGTGTGTATGGCTTTCCGCCGTTCAAAATTTGGAATGCGCAAATCGCTTGGTCGGAATCAGGATACTTTTGATTTTTAGCGTGTGCAGTGCTCATCGTACGGGGAAGAACGACGAAGAACGAAAGTATATGTGCAACAAGTCTGTGCACGTTTCATATTTTTACCAGTACTGTGTCGGGTTCAGTATTTTTATATTGGACATTTTGTCCAAAAAATCAATGATCTAAGAGTAAGAATAATCCGACCTAATGCTTGAGTTGAAATTATTGTTGAAAACCTAGCTTCTTCCAGTTGCCAAAAATTGTAATGTAGCAGTGAGTCTTTCATGTGGCGTTATAGCTTGCCGCATACGAGTGTTTTCTTTTTGTCTTAAAGGAGCTACTAGAGATAATAATTCAAAGTACGTGTCTTGATTCCATCTCAAGTAATTATGCCAATCTGAGGGATCCAGTCGCAATTCCTCTAATAGATTAATTAATATGAGAATACGTAGCCCGTTTTTGTAACGAAGTCTTCACTCATTTTGACCGAGGTTTTCGTTTAATAATACACTTTTCCTTAATAACTACACACGCCACTGCCATTAACATAAGATCTTTTTTCGGCGTCATGTCAGGCTTGTCACACATCCTCACTCAACAAGCAAAAGTGTCTGTGTGTGGGAAATATGAAAGTACACGTTTACTTTGCAGCCATCATGCAGATACTTAACTGCTTATTCTTCCTTCCTAGTGAGTGGGCCCCTTAAGCGAGACTCTATCTGGTGGTAGGTTGCACATTATTTTATAACCTTGACATAAATTTGTATATTTTTTTTTATTCTTTGCTTATGACCAGGGAGAGACTCCATTAGCCGATACTAAATTTGTATAATAAATACAATTAATAATACTTTTAAAACTACGAATATAATAAAAAAACGAAAAAAACCATAGGCAACGTCTAAACTACAATGGAAATGTAATTGAAAGATAATTGAGGTTATACATAATGTACAAAGATCTTAATTTGAATCCCCAATAGGCACACAATATTTAACGCAATTATTTAGTAAGATCAAAATGTTTTAATAAACTTTGACACTTGCTGTATACGTCTATTTTAGACTGTATATGGTCGCGTTCATCCCAACAAAGTTGATCAGATAGCGATTTTTAGAGTAATCCATCAGTTCTTAATTCTGCTGAACGTGCTAATAAAACCATCGACATAATATGTCAAGTGTAAATGAATACAACAACAACAACTCAATTTTATTTAATATTTACGACAATTATGGAATAGGTATTACTTCCACCCATTAAAAAATGGGATTTAATTACAATAAATTGAACTCCCCACTTTGGAGCATACTATGAAGTGTTGAATTTCCTGACAAACTATACAATTTATTAATGAAATAATAAGTCACCTCCGACTGTTCACTCATTTTCGCTAAAATACAAACTAAAATATCTCCAAACAATAATATTTATAATATGTTTCCAGCATATGTCATAAATGACAGTTAATGCATCATCAATCAGTAGCGTGTAGCGTATTTTAATTCTGATTGAAAAAATGGCGACTGATACCACATCGCTCAATCTGATCAGTTAACAAAACACGCGTTCAGCAGGAAATTGGTGATCGCTTCGGTAGCGCTATGTTGTGATGAACGCGACATATGATAATATTTGTTAGAAATAATTGATTTATGAACGAATATCTATGGTACTGTTTTTAATTTTTAATATTTTCACGTAATTATCATTAGTTTGTAAAAAAATGGTTTAAAGGAAACAGTATCTTGTGTATTTTATGCATAATTTGCAACGTTTTTTTTTGTTCCATGGAGCGACATTGAAATATCTTGTTGAAAAAGGCAATAAGGTGTTCAACTTCATCTTTATAAGTGAAATGTTTTTATAAATTTTACAAAAATTTCGTTAACTAGGAGATAATAGACAGGCTAAAAACAATTATAGTAGACTCCGTTTGACGTAAGATGAAGCTAGGTGAAGTTGCAGTTGTAGGTAGAACTTGTCAAAACCAGCGCCATAATATGGTCAAATTGATATTCAGTAGCGCAACAGCCGTGAATGTGGATAATTTTTCCTTTAACACTAACAAGTTTAGGAGGCTTGGTTTTAGATCAAACAAAACACAACACTCACATATAGACTAAATAACCTCAAATGTCAATAATAAAATGGCTGTCGGCATGAAACATTGCTTGTAACCCCAATTACATGAAACGGTCGTTACGATAAACAAGCTTGGCTTCTGTGCATGACAGTTGTCTAACTTCACGTGACTTCATATGTGAAACGGAGTCTACTTCATTCGTTAACGAACTACAAGCGTTTAAAGTTGGAAATTATAGGATTATAGGGAATGGATTAAATTTTTTTATAAACTACATAAATGCATACTTGATGGTTTAAATAACAGATCTGCACTACTATTAGGAACTCGAGTACAGAAGAGTTCAATGTTGGATTGAAGTTGCATTTTTTTCACTTTTCAATGCTACACCTCAACATAAAACGTTCTCTTGATTCAAGGTGGATTCATGCAAGAAAAAATTAAAACAGATTAATTTAAAACTAAGAAGATAAAACCATGTTATATTTTAATTTAAATCTTAATTTCTTGCATGAGGATGTACGTGTATAATATATTTCATGCAAAAAACTAAGAAATTAAGATTTAAATTAAAAAATAACATGGTTTTATCTTCTTAGTTTTAGTTTTGAATTAATCTTAGTTTTAATTTTGTCTTGCATAAATCCACCTTAAGAGCAAAACTGATTGGATCATTAAATATTTCGAACCGGGATATTAATTTGATATACATATATTTATTGAAATATCAAAGAAGCATTTTTAATGAAAATATGTCAATGATTAATGGATACAAAAAGGTTTTTATTGTGTAAAAGCTTCTGCATATTTTGATGAAACCCTGTAGTATCTCATAGAAATAAATGATCTTCTAACTATTCCAATCATTATTTTAAAACTCCGAAAAATTTTGAACTTAATGCCTTTTTCAAAAAATAGGAAATCAAATAGTTTGTGTAGTTGATTTGAAACGAAAAATTTCTGGTAAAATGAAAGTAATTTTTAAAGACCTATTGTACACTCAAAGAATTATGAATAAATCAAAGTAAATTATGAAAATTACTTACCCTATTTTTACGGTACTAACAAAAACAACAATTTATTTACAACATAATTTTACCATTGAGAGGCCGAAAAAAAAGTTGTAGTAAACATATATTACCGAAAAGTTGCTATAGTCAATGTACAATCAGAAATTTCAAGTTTCAGTATCGTTGCACAAAACTATACAGTATGTCCACTAAAGTTTTTATGAATGTAAAAAATGTATGTTTCATTTCGCACAAAAAATATGTTCTTGATAAAAAGCTCTGCATGACATATAGATCCGTAATAGAGTAAAAAATTATTGGCTGGAATACATGTTGTCTATTTTTCAGGATTCCTTCTGCTTCCTTACATGTTTTGTAATGGTTGCGCTCATACCGACAGATCTGATCGGGTAGGTAGCGATTTTTAGAGTGATCTATCGAGTTTTTTTTGTGAAATGAGAGATAGGCTTTTTCTTAATTTCTATAAAGCTTTTTGGGACACTGTATAAAACAACAAATACCAGAAATACTATGTTTTTTAGTTTATGTTAATAATTATAAAAGCTATTTTTACACCCAAATAAAAACAAATTCTTGCTAAAATGTCTATTACAAGTTCTCTTCTCTCTGTAATTTATATTTAATATTCCTTGATAATTTTGTAGTTCTCTGTCATTTGATTTTTCAATGACACGTCAGTCATTGTGAATATAATTAAAATAATTATAATATAACAATGTTTTTTTCCCAGGGCGTAGAAAAAGTATAGTAAGCACCTAGTGTCAAAAACATCTTTAGTCACAAGTTTCATGAGGCCCTCGTTCTGTTTCGCTCCACTTGTGCCTCAGAAAACTCGTGACTAAAGTAACGTTTTTGATCTCGGTGAGAACAGTGAGCTTTCGAATTTCGAACAAATCTATTTAAATGATTATTGAATTGAAATTATTTAAACCCTGGGAACTGAAATAACTTAAATAAAACTATCAATTGCTGGTATTTGTTGTGATATTAATAAAATGAAGTCCACGGCTTTTCACCATTAAGTTTAATACTTTTTTTTAAATAATAAGTAGCCGAAAAAAATAAAATAACCAATTTTGTATATATGAAATTACCTGGTCTTAATGTTGTGTATATATTTAAATAATTAAACAGGCAACCTCAAAGTAGTGCTTTATTTTATAGTTATAAGATTGAATAAAATTTGCGCTGAAATGAATCTATTAGCGGCCAATAATTTCAAACGGAATTTGTATTTTTCGCAATTTTTTATTTTGTTGAACGTTTCGAAATCAACACAATTTTTTTTATTTCCGAACAAATGGTTTTGTTTTGTTACATTTATTCTTCATGTGTCAAAAAAATGAAATAACCATTTGGAAATTGATTTGCACTATGTATGATAATTATACAAATAAAAAGTGATTATCAGACAGTCGTTTCAATCAATCCTCTCCGCGCGTGCGCTGAGTAAACTATTAAAAGGCCTATGGATACCGAACGACAAGGCTCACCAACACAGCAACATATTTACATAATTTTTTAATTATTTTCAACACAATACAATGATGAGTGTTTGGCTAGTTAGTGAAATAAGGAACTTGACATTTTTATCTAAAAAAATTGATATTTTTAACCTTTATTCAGGGTGATTCATTAAGAATGTCCAATCTCTGAACTGTAGATTCTAGACCTAAAATATGATGATTCTGCTCAACATGCCTTATGCAAATATTGCTAGTTTCCGATGTTCAAAGTTTAAATTTAAATTTTGATTTTCGCAATAATTTTTTATGTTTTCACAATTTCTCTTTGAAAATTGGCAATTTTACGTTTTTTGGCATGAGGAATCATAATTTGCACTCAAATTTAACATTGCTAATAGAGGGCGCTAGTTACACTTGTTTGTGTTAATTAAATTATATAAATTCCTCAAATCAACTAACCTCTACCACAAAATATAAACTAGATTGATATTTTACCGAGTATTTTACATGTTTTATGTTTTAAGATAGTGTATGTATTTATAATATGTCTTTTGTACAGTGCCAATGGCCATAGTTGTCGAGGCACTTAAATTCTAATGAAAAAAACTAGTAAACTTTTTTGGGCTAAACTTACAACTAAAATAATAAAAAAATATTAAAAAGCGTTTAATTCTACAAAAAAAAGTTACTCTTCTTTGATTCGTTTAACTCAATCGGTTATCGAGTTATTTGCTTCTAAAAAGTTCAATGAATTTTAATTTTTTCATAAAAAATTTCATTATTCCTTAAATATGTAACAATAACAAATTTGTAAACAAAAATAAAAAGCTTCAAAGCAAATGCTCAAGAGAAATTGTGAAAATAAAAAATTATTGCGAAAAATCAAAATTTAAACTTTGAACTCGGAAACTAGCAATATTTGCATAAGGCATGTTGAGCAGAATCATCATATTTTGAGGTCTAGAATCTAAAGTTCCGAGATTGGACATTCTAAATGAATCACCCTGTATATATGTATTTGTGCTTTTTGTGAGTTACTTATTGAGTAAATAAGAATAAAAAAAGTTGAAAACCTCAGGTTAAAAGAATTCAAGTGATTAGTGCAATTTATTGGGAAATATTTGAAATTTTTGATCGCAGATATATTTGAAACGATTGTTTTTTTGTAAATCATGAAGTTTCCTAAAAATCTTCTCAGCTAGATATTGCACAAACAAGGCATTCCAAGTAATTAATATTAAAAAATAATAAAAAATCCCAGCGTTATTTAAATAGAAAAATTACAAATAAATTGAGGCAAACCACCTCAATATTAATATTCAAAGCTGATAGGCGCCAAATTTTATTACATACTTTCAACTTTTCAAATCCATTGAACAAGAAAAAAAATCTTTTTATAAATACCCTATTCTGCATCCTTCCATCTCTCTGACTCATTCCTATCTTATCACCTCTTCCTCATTATTCATCTTTTACTTACACTCACCCTTTTTGTCAATTTCGCATTTCTCTCTATTCTCTCTTCATCTATCTACACTGCTAATCCTTTTTCTTAGAATTCATTATATCTTTTGGCCTACCTTTGTTTCTCTTTATTACCCTCCCTATTTCTTCCCCCATTCTCCTTATTCACAACCTTCCAATATATATTTGTGTCGTCATTTCTATTCATTCTATAATTATTGATGATAATATTTAAGCCATTATACGAGTATAATATGTAATTAATTTCATAAATTACAAAATATCAATCATTTGAATTAAATGATGCTCTTTTTATTAAAACTATATACAAATGTAATCAAATACTTCTGTGACAATGACAAATTTGGAATTCATCAAAATAATACTTCTACCATGTAAATGGAGCCCTTTCTCTTAAAATTCTTACTCCAAATTTCTCCCATTCATCTGCCTGAATCCAAAGTTCATGTGCTGTTTCCAGACAAGACATAATACATGCTCCTTTCCAGGCAACCATTGATGGATCCATATCTCGTGGGTTAGTTACAATATCGAGTTGTTCTGCTCGATACAAATATGGAATTTGTAATGATATTCTATTTTGAAGCCATGTTCCTATGCCTGAAAAAATTGAAAAATGAAAATATTTTAGTGAAAAATCGATGTTTTCATATTTTAAAGATACAGTTACTTGTAGACACTCTCTGCAAAGAGCAAGTCAACCACAATAGAAAGAAACACATTTTTAACCAAAGTCCAATTGGGTTTTCGCAGTAAGCATTCACGCGAAACTGCTTTACAATGTGTACTGGATGATTTGAAAGGAAATCTTTATAAAAAATATGTAACTGTCGGTGTATTTCTGGACCTCCAAAGGGCGTTTGAAACGGTCGACAGGAATAGACTTAGAAAGAGCTGGGTTTAGTGGTACAGTATTGGAATGGATTTCAAATTATTTAACAAATAGAAGACAAAGGGTCAAAATTCAAAACTTTGTGTCTAAGGAGTTGGAAATAAAACGAGGTGTACCACAAGGAAGTGACCTAGGTCCCTTACTTTTTTTGATTTATATCAATGATATTGCAGACATTCAGACTCAATGTTTATTTCACTTATTTGCAGATGACGCATTCATTTACTATTCTTATCTAAATATAATAGATACTGTTACAATTATTAATGAGTGCTTAGAAATTGTTTATAGATGGTGTTGTGCTTATTTATTGAATATTAATTTAAAAAAAACCAAATCCATCATAATTGGTAATGAGCAGCAATATAAAGTATTTATTGAACAAGATCTTAAAATAATGATTGGGCCTTCAAAGATTGATATGGTAAAAGAATTCAAATATCTTGGAGTTATTTTAGATCGCGGCTTAAATTCAAACAGCATGCAAACCATTTAATAAAAATAAAAAAGGTAGAACGTGTCGCGGGACACACGGTAGGAACTTTAGTTCCTTTTAAGCAAAAGTTATGTAATACATCTGACGTTATAGATAAACAATTTGCATATTCTTTGGTGGTTGAGTAGTAAGCACACCAGACTCTCACGCGGTAGACCCGGGTTCGATTCCCCGCGAGGAATTTTTTTTATTGTTAATTTTATTTTTAAATAATCATTCTGCTTGATATTAATAACGACAACAGGTAGACGTTTAAAATATTTAGCAGAATATTCATTATTATAGATAATGGTACGGTACCCTCCATGAGGGAGTCCGACTGGCAACATCTACTTATAACAGCATCGTATATTTAAAAAAGGAAACCGTAGCATTATACAAATTGGACATTCGTTTACCACAAAATTAGTGGAAACATAAAATTGAATTGTTAAATTTTTAATTTGAAGTTATATTACAGTTTATAGAAATTTTTACTTTCTAGATTTTTTCCTAAGTGGGTCGTAGAAAAAATATGCTTGGACGATTGAGCACTCCGCCTACGGCGTCGTGCTTCATCTTCGTCCTCGTGCGATATGGCCATCATATCCACACTAGTTGCACAAACTACAATTTCTTTCAAAATATGCCCTTTTACATTTAAAAACTACCTGCCAAATGTCAAATCAATTTATCAATCCATTTTAAAGTTATCGAATTAAAACATTCAAGTTTTCAAAATTTCAACACCCTGTATTTCGAAAAGTAGCTAGACCCCTTAATCGCGCAAAAAAAAATTATGGAAATAATAGTAAAAATTTATCCGAACAAATTCAAGTAGATCACTAGCACTGCGAATACCAGCTTTGCATAAAATTTCAATATAGCATCGGTGGTTCAGTGGTTAGAATGCTCGCATTGCACGCGAGCGGCCCGGGTTCGAATCCGGGTATGAGCATATTTATTATTATGAATCGCTGCTTCGTAAACGAGAGAGAGACTAAGGAGGCACAAGCACGCAAAAGCAAGGCACATAACGAAGCAATGTAACATAACGCAGCGTAACGTAACGCGTAACGGTCAGATCTTTTGCGTCGCGACCCCTGGTCGCTCAAACATAACCTGGCATAAAGAACTAAAGTTCCAATAATATTATTTAAAATAAATTATCTTTTCAGATGTTCACAGCATTTAACAAATGGTCAAGGCTGGTTTTATTTAATTCTCTAACACTACCCCACTTCACTTACTGCTCAACAGTATTATATCTCTTGAATCAAAATAAGAGAAATCGATTCCAAAAATTACAGATTGACCCCTAGAAATGCGGACATCTTTAAACTGGGGCTCTCAATTAAAGATATGTTCCTTTATCATACTCTAATTTTTATATTTAAAATAAAAATAGCCTGACTATCTCCAACTAAGAATTACTTACAACCATCATGTTCACATCCACAATACAAGGCTTAAAAATGATTTTTATATTAGGACCGTCAATACCAGTCATGCTCAAAATTCAATATTTTTCAAAGGTTTACAACAATTTAATGACTTGCCAGAAGAACTGAAGAGTTTACAAACAATTAATGAATTCAAACGAAAACTAAAACAATATTTGCTAGTTATAAGCAGATGATTTTAGGTATTGAGGTATTTATTGTTATTATTATATTATGTGCTGTTTTGTTTTTCATATGACTAGAGTTAGATTAATAACTTTTATTTATTATTCATACATATATTATTTTGTGAAACTGTATTTACTTTGTATTAGTTGTTTTTGACTAAATAAAGCATTTATATATACAATTTACTAAAAAAATTATCTAAATATCACCTTATCACTATAATATATTGAATAGATTTCTTTTTGTCCCCAAAATTTGCACCAAAATAATGAGTCTTGATCAAGACCAATGATGAAACACTGATAAAGTTTTCTTATGTTGTAAAAATATCAGAGGAGATATTAAAAAATGTAGTATCTATTTGGCGAGATAGGAAAAGAATCGTTAATAATTCTATAATGTTTACATTGCGAAAAAATAGATTATATAACAAAAAATATATCTGTAAAATTATATGAAACATACCTGAAAATTTCATCCCTCCACCAACAACTAAAATACAACCATACATTTTTCTCTTGATTTCTTCATTGGGACATCTATCGATACTTTGAAGGACTGCCTGATCTAAACTCAGTATCTGCCCTGGATTTGTAACAAATTCTTTAATAGAAGCTGGAATAATTGGGTCCATAGCATCCACAACAATGTCATCATCATTAGGATTGTTTTGTTGGCTATCAAGATAAGGGTCTGAAATGTCTGAGTTTGCTGTGTCCATACTTTCTTTCATACCTGTTGAAGTTTATATTGTATCCAAGTGAATTTCACAATAATTATTGTGAAAAGTAGATTTATCACTATTTTTAAATTCATAGTTATAATGTTTTTTATTAATTAATATAATACAATATTAACTAACCCTTTTTCCTAATATCTCTCAGATATATTTCATCATGTGGATCTTCAGGATCTCCCATTGATATTTTCTGAGTATGTATAGACTTTGGGCCTGTAATGGCAAACAATTCTGGACTAAATAGACTCAAAGGAGCAACAATGCATTCATCACCAACTTGAATTGTAAAATGATAAACTGGCATTTCAGGTTGTTTTAAAACAAAAGATTTTTCTTGAGATCCACATATATCTAAATTGACATGACAGAAGTCTTCCTTGAGTTTTCGCAACAACATGGTATCTAATTTATTTTTGTCTGTACATTCTTTGTAAGGAAAGGCACATTTTTGAAGTAACCAGAAAAATATTTGAGTTATATCACCACCACCATAATCCAGTCTAACCCTAAAAAATATTCTTTTCACTAAAAATGTACTTAAATATTATTTTTTTTATAACTTTTACCTTGTATTTTGGTGACAAATTCCATCTTCTACACAAGAAACAGATGTTTTTTGATCTCCAACATCAATGACACATGCATAACTCAATCCTGAGCCAAATGTAGCTGCTACATGATCTTGAAGTAAAAAACAACTGCCAAAACCAATTTTACATAACAAAAGGTACATTAGTTCTCTTAAATAAGCCCTATTATAAACATCAGGTATCACTAACACAGCTTTATGATTTTTCAATTCATTCCGAGTAATTTGAAAATTAACTTCAAGAATGTTAGTCCATATTGTTTCTAAATCAGCCATAATAGATGTAATGGAACCACCTGAAAAAAAATTACTTCACCAGTGAAAACATTTAACAAAATCATTTAGTTCTACCTGGTCCAGAATGGATATTAAGTTCTCCTTGCTTATAAGGAAAATGTATATTAAACTCTTGTTTTGGGTCTAATCGCAGTATGTCATTACCAATAACTAAGTCACCTTCTGGTTTTACCCAATCACCTCCCGGGTTGCCGACCAATTCTGGTTCTGAGCGACGATTAAAAGCCGCTATTTGTTGTGGTGGTGTAGCATATCTAAAAATTATCGATTAAAAGGTAAGCTATCAAAAATTGTACAAAGCATACCTTCTTCTCCCATCCGACTGCAGACAGGATTGCAAGGTGTGTGAAACAGCTAATCTAGCTTCTTCCAAATCTTGTATTTGAGTAGAATCAACTTTTTCTGGTAAAAAACTGTCTGAATATTCAAATCCATTTGGTAATCTCCTCCTTGCAATAGCATGTAAGGTTGTTAATGGTATTAAATCTGAAGCTCTGCCTATTCTTAAATTTAATGAGCCAGGATGAATTACTATAATACTTTTGGCATGAACCTGTTCTACAGGTACTTCTGTAGGAGTACCACCTAGAGTCATGCTCAACGTATTTATCTGAGCAAAAGCTCAATAATGCCCACTCGATTTTTTTAGGAATTATTACAAAACATTGTCCTGTTAGTTAATAACTTGTTTTCCGCGGAGACTATGTTTTTTATATAATTGTATAATGTTTTTTGCTTAGACAAGATTTTTCGGTGTATTGTTTGAAAAATTATGTCTTCTTCTTTTTACACAGTACTACAATAAGCCTTTTAACCATAGAGAAAGAATATATTTATCTTTCTATGCTGTTAACCCTGTTAACTAGAGACATCCAGAGCCACGAAACTATTTCAAAGAAGAAGAGCATATGTGTAAGTGTAATATAACCTATCATTTTAAAGTGTACACGAGAAAAAGATATTTCTCATTAAAAAATGGGGAAAAACCACAGGCACAAAAAGAACCTGAAAGCAGATAAAGCTAAAGTAAAACTAAAACAAAGCAAAACAAAATTTTTACCAAAAGGTTTGAATGAGACCAAAGCCACCTTTAAAATTAAACCTATCGTACTTGCTGAACAGTTGAAAGAAAAAAGTAATGACATTCCTTTAAGTAAAAGGAAACTTAATATTAAAGATTTATGCAGCAGATTGAATCATTATAACGAAAACGTCCGTAGCACTGCCTGTGAAGAGCTAGTGGAAATGTTTAAATATTTTTCAGAAGAAATTATTAGAGATAATATAGCCGAAATTATTTTAAATGTTAGTAATTTAATGCAAGACAGGGAAAGAAAAGTAAGGAATAATGCAGCCAAGGTTATCACAACTATCTTAGAAATAACTCCAAAAGAAAAATTGGAACCATTCTTCAACTATTTTTCAACTAATATGCGTTGTGCAATGACAAATATTGATCATAATATTCAGGAAGACTCGCTCAAATTTCTTGACTGCTTTTTAGTGAATGATTGTGACTTGATATCAAAAGCTTCAGATAAATTACTACCAGATTTTTTCACTCTTATTTCCAGACTAAGGGTTGAAAATAATTTAAGTCGCACAGTAACTGTTAATTTAGGAAGTAAAATGACTAGTGTTACATGGAGAATTAAAGTATTAAGTAGATTACATGCAGTACTAGAAATGATATTATTAAAAAAGAATGACAAAAATGAAGAAAAAGATGTTAACAATAGTGCAACAACGTGTAATAGTTTTCCAATTTACAAAAAGAGTTTTTATCAAGCTATAGATAATCCTAGCTGGTACATCGATAAAGGTGTTGGCATGGATAAAAATATGTTGGACAATCATCTTGTTGGTTTAATTCCAGTGTTGTATGAAATTTGGATAGAGGTAATTCCACACAATAAAGTACAAAAATTGACACATGATAGTACTTCACTTAGTAATGAAGCCTCAGCTATTTTAAGTAGTGTTGTAAACACCATGTACTTACTTTGGAAATATTTAGAAAATGGAAATAATGATAATTTGAAAAATATTTTCATGTCAAGAGAGGCAAATAAATTTTTGAATCACTTACTACCAAACTTTCCATATACTCGAAGTGAGAACTTGAACATGAAAAATTCCAAAGTAAATGCTTTGTCGTTAAATTTAAATCCAGATCCAAACTGTGTTAAAGAAAATATTGTAATATGTTATATATATTTCATACTGAATGCTACTTTTACTAGGAATACCGCAAAGACTGAAATGAAATGCATAGCTAATTATTTAAATAAATGTTTGCTAACACAAAACTATGTTGATCAAAACAGTATAAGCCATCTTATTGAATTTATTAAGTTGAGCATGGTAGAAAAGTGCCTGGTTTGGAAAAAAGCTGATGTAAATGCTGTTCAAATTCTAGAAAACATAATTACTTTCTATAACAGTAACTCAATTAAAGAAAAAAATAAAATTAGTATGTTTAAAGTATTGGCAGAGCTGGTTGAAAATCCATACTTAATTAAATCATCACATTATCAATCTTGGCTCTCATCATTGTCAGAATTACTTTGTAAGTCATACATTAATGATATTACAATAGAAATTTTACTTAACTTGGCAAGAAAGAACTGTTCTACATTTTTAAGTGCAGTTAGGAAAAATATGAATAAAATTTTGAACAATATATTTTCTGTTAATGTTATAATCAGTCAAAAAGGTTTTAAAGACGAAAATGCTCTCAAAAGAGAAATGGCATATATTTTTTATTATATAAGAGAATTATCATGTGATGAAACAGATCAGTTATTACAAAATTTGTCTAAATATCTACCTGAAGAGGATTGTAATCTTATCAAAGAGCAAGTACATGAATGTGAAAATTCTTGTTTGCATATTTAGGTTATTAAATATGATATTGAAAGGAATACCTAATTGTTTTATTTCTTGAATGTTCAGAGGTCCCTAGCCTTTAAATATTTCAAAAAAAAATTAATGTAACTTTTAATTAATTGGAAAGGTTTCTAATAGGAATTGATAAATGAATAAACGTTATATATTATCTTCCTTTCTTAACACCACTTTTGTACCATATTTTACAATACTTAATATTAAATCTAAATGTGCTCAAGTTCAGGAGGAATACTTATTTTATTTGTCATTGCAAATCTCTTCAGAGCTTCATATCTATCTTTAATTTCATTGCATTCAGCTCGAAGGGTAATTGTTTCTTCTTGCATTGTTTCCATATCTTTCCATTCTTGTGTTTTCTCAGTTTCTAATTCATCTTTTTGTTCAATTCTCTTAATTCTACAAGATGCAGCATAACCTCTATTTTTTAATGTTCTTCTCCTTTGTTTCATACGAACAATGTCTTCCCTTGTAAGACCCCTTAGTTTTAGTTGTCTGTTAAGGTCCCTAACAGAAATAGAAACAAGTTCATCATCTGAAATATCTATAATTGGAGGCGGAGATAGTGGAGCCTTAAAAAATAGAAATAAATATTTAGATACTCCAAGTAATTAAATTTAGCTCACCAATTTTCCACTTTTTTTAGGAGGATCAGAAGCCATTATTATACAGTAAAAAATCTTGATTTTAGTCAATACTGTACAAACCAGTTTCACTATTTACTAATACTGCAAGTCATCCTTTGATTATACATTTTTTGTTGTGAAGATAAAGTTCTGAAGAATTTGATTATTATTAAAAGGAGTCAAAATAAAATTGTCTTTGTAATTTCATCTATGAAAAAAATACTAAATAGTAATGACTTTATTTACATGAATAATTATTGTTATGACGCAAAAATAAAAAATATTTCTGTGGTTATGTAAAGTTCATGTGAATGTACAATGAGTTTGCGCAGTGCTCTCCTACATTCTTAAGCCTGCGCTTGCCATATGTCGTAACGGCGGAGACCAAAAAATGAAAAAAGAAGAATTAATTTATTGTTATGTCTAGCATAACCTAAATTTAAAAAAATTGTATACATATTATTATCAACAAAAGTTTTGGTTTATACTAACCATGGAATAGGAATTTTAAGTCTAAAGAATACAATGAAGGTAAATATTAAAAACTGGAAAGGTGTAGCTACATGGAAATGGGTTGCCAATGACGATAATTGCGGAATTTGCCGAATGCCTTTTGATGGATGTTGTCCAGATTGCAAACTTCCTGGAGACGATTGCCCGTTAGTATGGGGACAATGTTCGCATTGTTTTCACATGCACTGTATTGTCAAATGGTTACAGTCGCAACCTGTCAATCAACAATGTCCAATGTGTAGGCAAGAATGGAAATTCAATAATAAATAAACTATTAATTATATAAGTTTTTTTTGTACTAAGTAATGAATGTATTAGAAAGTTATAGGAAAGTAGTTTCATTAAGTGTCAATAATTGCTTCCTAATGTATGCAAGTCCTTTAATTGTATTGTATTCATCTACTTACTCAATTATTACCTGATAGTAACATTACTAGTTATTTTTTAACATTCCATACAAATTTAAAAAATTCATTGGTTGTCAGCTGTTTAAAATTTTAATTAATTTAGATACAACCTTAACATTTATACTATTGCCTAAAACCATATATTTTTTTCTATCACCTATGGTGTCAGGAAAAACAAAATTTTCCGGAAAACACATAAGCCTACTTATTTCCCTGGGAGTGAAAAATCTTAACCTCAACGATTTAAGTAAATGTAATTTGGTTTCTTCTTCTAAATTGGTTGTATATATTTGGTTAAACACTTTCAGAACTTCATTTTCTGGTTTTTCTGTGAAAATGCTTCCTGTACCTTCAATAAACCTACCATAGGCTTTTGTAAAGCAGCATGATCTTTTTGAACTTTTGTAGCAAATATCAAGTATGGTTGCATACTTT
>CAJUYI010000169.1:84956-110016 GCA_910591695.1 Galerucella pusilla
AGAATTTAAAAATATTGTGGTTTAATTTCCCAAGAAATTAAAAAAAGTAAGAAATTGAGATTTAAATTGAAAAATAACATGGTTTTATCTTCTTAGTTTTAGTTTTAAATTAATCTTAGTTTTAATTTTCTCTTGCATGAATCCGCCTTTGAACAAATCAGCTGCCGTATAAGCCCTTTGATATTTAAGTGGTTTTATTTTGCTGTTTTAGTTATTTTCAATGTGTGTTTTGTAAAAATTTTGCTTTTTCTTTGATTGTGCTTTAGTATTTTGTGTTGTTAAACTAAATTTTGACTCCTAATATTTTTATTTTTGGAGTAATAGGTATGTTTGACATTTGACAAGCGTTCAATTAACTGTTTAGTTTTAGGTCTGATTTCGTGTTTTTATTTTATCTACAAAAGTTGTAGGGAAGGTACGTTTGTATTGAGTAATATTTTAAATCTTTAATGACGACTTACTTTCTCTTTGATCTGCAGTGATATGAAAAATTGAATAACATAACCTCTTCCATAATATCTCTTATTATATAAGAATATTACCTCAGAAATAATGACAGTTGAGTTAAATAGAAAAACACAGTTTTAAACTTGTCACTGACACAAAATTAAACAAATAAAATACGAATTTACGGTAATTACGTTGACTTACATATAATACAAAAACAATGCAAAAAGAATTATTTTACTCGTTGCGAAAGTTACAATTTTTTCCGCTAGAGGTCTCATTGAGTTCTACTCCGCCCTATAGATATTAGTGTTATACCGAGCGTACTTATAGGCAACCCATAATACATAAAACATGATAGTGTTGCCTTCCCTAAAGATACCTACAAATGTTTTCAAAGAAATATTTTGTTTTAGATACTGTGATATGTCAAAAGGTTCTCTAAATGTTGAATGGCTGTGTATGGACAGTGCAATTTTATTGCCGCCAACTGGAACTCCCATGACAGGAATAGATTTTACAAAGAGATTGCCTTGTGGTGAGGTAAGTTTCATCAAATAATGAGAAAAATGAAATATAATTAAAGATTATCACAGGACAAACTGTATATTAACTAAATTCAACGCCCGATGATGTTATTACATTGGTACAGCTGCTAAAAATCTCGATTGTGTTAACTTTTTTTATAGGTTGAACGTGCTAGAAGAGCTATTCGAGTATATTTCCTAGTAAGGAACTTGGTGCTAACTTTAAATGGAGAAATAGAAACCCAATTGCCATTGACGAACCCACAGAGCTGTGTTCAAATCGATCAAGCCCTGGACCTGAGTATAACTCGTTGTCTGTCACAGTCACATGATTTAAACAATCACTAGTTTATTTGTTGTTTGTTGAAATTTAGTTGCTTTTGCTCACTATTATTTCCTCTTATATCTATTACAGCCCCTGATAGTATTTCTTGAATCTCGCTATTTTTATGTTTAGTCAATAAAATTATTTTAAAGTTGAATTAAATATTTCAATACTTTAATGTGTATACATAATTATTGTGCTGAAATCAATCTGTGATGAAGTCATTGATAGCGATGGGCTAAGTGCAAAACGTCGTGTTCCCAATAACTACAATTGTTTAGTGCAAATAAAAAACCTTTTGGTTTCGATAGAACTTTATGTCTTAGCGCGTAAAATGAATGTATCGGGTAGCTGTGGCTTAAGATCATTTGCCAGAATGTGAAGGTCAACACAATGCTTTGAGTTTTGAGCTTTGAGCGCCAAAATCGTTTTTTTGAATATTTGGTGGGTTCCGATGTTTTGCACTTAAGCCATCGATAGACTTCTCAAAATTATATTATTGCACACATTGTGCCACTACTGTACCTTGTTTTCAAAGTAGGAGGAGCATTTTAGGAAACCTCAGACTCACCACTAAAAGTAATTATAGTGTGTTACAAAGGAGTCAGACTTTTTGAACGAGTTGTCAACGCATGTCTAAATATCATTGAACACGAAATGTTATTATTGTGAAAAAAATGTATGCTTATAATAAATAGTTTATAATAACTTTGATGATAATTTGAGAATAAATAAGTACGTAGAAATGCTTAAATAATTCTTTAGTTACATTTTGAGGCTTAGGTATAGTATATACCTACTAAAAGTAAACAAAAGTTTTGAATCGAAAAATACAATATTGTAGGTACTGTAATATTATGTAAAACTTGATGCTAAAATATTTACAAAAATAAGATGAATAAATAAGAATCTTATTTATAATCAACTAGAGACTAGCTTTGGTTTATCAAACTAAATAAATAATAAAAATTGCAATTAACTCGGTTGTAATATAATACATAGTTAAACATAAAATAATAAACAACAAAGGCGATAAAGTGGTATTGAACAGTAAACTAATATTTTCATATAAATAAAACAAAAATGATCACCAAGGTGCAGAAATGCCAACTTAAATTCAAATCGCTCCTCTTAGTATAAAAACAAGATGTAGTTTACTTGGAGGTAAAATACCTAGGACGTTCTTTGAAACAAAATATTATTTTGGTTTGTCTTATTAAGTGTGCTTCGCTTATTTTGCCAAAGTTTGGTTTGAGTTAGTTTCATTGGTACAAAAATACTTTTGTTCAAATACTAGTGATTGCATAGGTCTTGTGGCCCCAAAATTAACGCAAACTCCTCATGAAATGGCATTTTTTTCTAGATAATTCGGACTTAATTGCCTGTACCATAGTTTATAAGGACGGTGTGAAAATGAGGCGTTTTTTAGTGATCGACATTCTGCAGTTAATACTCGTTGAACCTGATACAAAGAGATTAGGTAAGTGTTTCTAATCAGAGGATAGTCGACCGTTCCAATCAGTGATAGGAATTATGCGAAAGTAAACTCGTTGTTTGCTATGACCAGTTATTTTCTGATTGGGGTTTGAACAAACTTTATGTGATATTTAGCAAACAATATTTTACTTGTAATATTTTCCAAAACTCTTTCGAGTGGCATATCTCGACTGGTATTGAAGGAAGAACTGATGGAAATTTAACAATCCATTCCTATACTTCAAATTGAAATGGACACCTCGATAAAAAGCAGGAGGAAAAACCACCAAAGAACATAACAAAGAGAGTCAGACAATTTCAAATGACCTAATGGTTAGAGTATAGAAAATATTAGCAAATGATCAAGGCTAAGAGAAAATAGATAAATTACTTATTTAGATTGCACAAAGTAAGGGTCCAAACAGTGAATTCAGGGTAAATAAAGAATACCTTGGATAAAATCCCGAAGAAGGAACATTTTTTTATTAAACTTTCAATTGTGTCGATAGTTTATATTCTTCGGCATATTATTTATGTATGGATTAACATTTTTTGATCATATTTAATATTTTAGGATGGGGTGTGGCGAAATTAGTAGGGTTTCTTCAAGATATTGAAGTAACTGGAGATAAAGATGACTCTAGATGTTTGCACATAACTATTCATAGACCAATTTCAGGTGCTAGTACCAATAGAATACCACTTTTAAATGCTAAATTCGTTTTTGACGATAACATTCGTTGTATGGCTGCTAAACAACGATTGACTAAGGTAAGATACATCTACAGGATTCAAATTATGTATCCACTTACCTTTTCAGACACTGGATTCCTGATAACTCACTGTTACAAATGTGTTTGTTTATAACCAAAGGGCTTGTATAATAGTTTCAGATTTATTTAATATGGTTTATTTGCGATAAAAAGACGAACTTTTGTGACGTTGCCAAACTGCAGTTTTTTTTCTTTAAGTTAAGAAAACTAGAAATGTCAATCTGGTAGTTCTTCTTTTTTATTGGCATGTGCATCGTATTGCATAAAATCGGAGGTGTTTATTTACAAATAAACCGCTCAGTGTTATTAAACGTAAGCACTTATTCATGTGAAAAGAAGAAAATTAATTAAGTAAAAAAGTTGTCTCTGTAATTTGCTACTAGCAAATTATCAAAGGTAATACCACGAGTGCTTCAAATTTAATCGATAATCTTTTCTTTTCCACGAAATCTTGTTTATTTGGCAAAAATATGAAAACAAACCGATTGGTAAAATCACGAGTTCGTTAGGTCGAGGGATTTTATCTAAATATAGGAGTTCAGTCTAAGGTCAGTGTGGCCAACAAAAGTGGTTTTTTTCTGACAAGAATGACAGTTAGGGTCTACCCTCCAAAACATAAGATTTTTGCATGTTTTTTATCATTGCGAACATCTATATTGCTTTATTAAAATAATGAATACACCCCCGAAATTTAAAATGACTTTTTAGCTAAATACTGAACATATCGGTGGCCAATAATTCTAGGAACTCTTGGCATGTCACCATATCATTTCTGTTATATCTGTCACTATTTATGTCAGATGTCCGTGGAAAAAGTAATTAGAAGAATAGAGATACAACTAACTAGAAATGCTACAAAGATCTAATCAAAAATGGACATACACAATTAAACGAATATCAAGAAAAATAAATATAACTGACATTTGACATAACTAGTGACAGAATAACATAAATGAAATAATGACTTGCGAAAAGTTCTTAGAGTTTTAGGCCACCGATATGTTGAGTATTCAGCTAAAAAGTCATTTTAAATTTCAAGATATACGCTTTGGGGGTGTATTCATTATTTTATCAAAGCAATATAGATGCAAAAATCTTATGTTTTGAAGGGTAGACCTTAACTGTCATTCTTGTCAGAAAAAACCACTTTTGTTGGCCACACTGACCTAAGACTGAACCAAACTGAACTCCTCTATTCGGTTTGTTTTAATGTTTTTTCCTCAAATAAACAAGTTTGAGTGATGAAAATAAAAAATTATGTGATAAAACTTGAAGAGCGAGTTGTATTTGGGAAGATTATTTTTTAAATTTAATTTTATATTAAATGTTCAATATTCTCTTGGGTGTTGGCACTGAATCGGTTTGTGTTCATTTTTCAATAAACTTCGAAGCACTTTTAGTTGTCAATAATGACAAATTCAAAGTAAAATTTCGACTTTTCAATGTAAACAAGGTATTATCGATCAGGAAGCAAAATTATCAGTAGTAATAACCCAAGGACATTGATAATTGTTCGAAAAAATTTTATGACAGATTTCGAAAGCTTGTTGCTTGGGAACAGACCGACGCCGTAGGCGGAGGTCTGTTGCCTACAAGCAACAAGCTTGTCATAAAATTTTTAAGCATTTATCAATGTCCGAGGGTTATTCGGATAGAAATTTTTTTGCTTATTATAGAAAATGAACAGATCTAAAACAATTTATCTAAAGGTGCAATTAACAAAGGAACAATTAGAAAAGTTAAATGTGACATTTCGAAATATTAAATATTTGAAACTTCAAAGTCGAAATAAATCAATATGCATCCATAGCAACGTGAAAACAGCCCCAAGGTCTGTTTTCAGTGTAATGTTGACATGATTGGGTGAAATTGTTCATGTGATAAAAAATGAGGAAATTTGATTGGTTCTTGTAACTGTTAAAAAAATTTCAGTATAATAATCGTAAATAAACCGTAATAGAGAGATATCGGTAACCCAAATAGTAACTGGCAGTATTAGCGCATATGTTATTTTGACATTTAACCTATGCGCGATCGAGTCTATTCTTAAAACAACGTCCATAAATAACGTTACCGCCAAGCGTAATTTACTGAGCCTAACGACAGGCGTTATGTGAAATAAAGCTTAATAATTAACATGCCGGGCATGCGCAAAGTTTTTCTATGTTAAATTTAAAGGTTATGCAAATGTTTCATATGTACCTTACCATTTCTTTGAACAATAATAATACAAAAAATATCGGATATGGCTAAGGCAAACATACAAATTTAATTGAAAACTCAAAAAACACAATAACAATAAAGCAAACTTAAATTTTAGAATCGGTGTCATATGAGCTATTCATTTTACCGATATCTCTCTAATATGCAATCTTTCAATATTAACAGCATTATTTACAAACATTTTCTCACTTTTTCTAGGGAAGACTAAAAGCACGACAGAAAAAAATGCAGCATATAGCTCGCCTACTTGAAATTCCAGGTCAATCAGGACCTCCAAGTCCAGCTTTCGCAGGACAAGGTGGTCCTTACACCCGAACGTCGGCTAGACCTACTAGATTAGAAAATCGAGCTTTGTTCAATATCAGTCGAGGACCAGGTAATATTTTTTATGCAATCAATACATTTAGTTAATTAAGTTTGTTATTTAACTAATTCTATCCTTTGTGAATATCGTTTTAGGATTAGCTGCTCCTCGAAGGGAAAGTTCTCCTGGAGTGATACACAGAACGGACGAATCAATTAGAAGACACAGGGATGGAGAAAGTCCAAATAGAAGTACGAGCAATAGCAAAAAAGATATTTTAAAAAAAGACACGAGACCAAGAGATAACTCTGTAAATAGGACGAGGTCTAGAGAGGGATCCCCTAGGATGCCAAGACCGAGGTCGGAAGAAATTCCTTTGGAATTAATAAAAAAGACGCCAAATTCTATTATTGATATGGCACCTAAAATTACAATAATACCAAGGTAAGACGTCCTAAATACATTTGACAGATACCTACAACATTTAATATTATTTTAGGCCACAAACGCCAAAAGTTGCTGTTGAATGTGAGCCATCCACTTCAAGTGAACATTCACTTCTGACACCACCCAAAGAAATAATAAAAACTCAAATATCTAGGGAAACGTCTTTTATGGACGAGGAAAATGGAGATGGAAATGAAGAAAGTGTATAGAGGAAATTTTATTTTTGCAACGATTTTTACGCTTAGCAGCAGCTTAGCTATGTACAGCGTTTTGTTATTAAATTTGTATATAAAGAAAAATATATTAATATTATTATTATCATGGTGAGAAAATTATTTTATTTCTTTAAAGTTCTTACTAAAATTAACCCCTCTTAAAAATTGTATCGTACGTTTATGATACTTTCGAGGCGCAGCACATCACATTTGCATAGGCTTTTCCCCTGCCAAAAATTACTCATTGCGGCTAAAAAATGTCTACATTCCAAAGAGTAGGACTTTGATTGGCGTATCCACTTTGCTTTTCAATGGAAATTCTGTGTTGGGGACAATTATTTGTGACAGAACGTTTTAATGTCAACAGAGACAACCCTGATGTCAACAAACTGTGTATGGAATAAACATTTTCTCTATAATATGAAACAGTGCTTGATTTTGTTAGATTGTTGCTATAGTTAAAATAATACCCTTCTTGGTGTGCGTCATCGATTGTTAATGTCCTTTTAACCCATTACGTTGGAAGAAATGGAAAAAAAGCAGATCTGTGATTAATCCTAATCAAAATATCACAATAATGAAGCGTTTAAATGTATTACAAATGTATTTATAATATTATAATGTATTATTATATTATATTATAATGTATTACAAAAATTTGATTGGTTGATGTTTAGATTACGCGCAAGCTCAACCTATCGATCGAGTATTCAAAATTCTATGAAGCGTTACTTTCATAGCGGCAATGTGACTTACGACTTTTTCTACTGTCACACTGACAGTTCTCGACAGGTCTATACTTTGTTGTTTACGGTCAATTATTATCTATGAAAAGTGAATATTGATATTATTGTTATATATATTTAAATAATTCAAAAATATGCATAGATATACGGAAAAACATCAGTATTTTGAAAGTTCTTGAGTATTTTCAGTTAGAAAAAGAAGCTGGTAATTATTAATTTCTTAGCCTTTTCGAATTTGGCTGAATACTGTCTTGATGATTTCTTTTATCAAATTTAAGGTTAGCTATGTCAAAATAGCAAATAAAATAAACGACATGCCGAAAAACCGGATATACGTCACAATTGATGACGCACACCAAGTATTATTTCAACCATACCAACCCAACTGCCGAGTCCGCACTGTCAAATAAGATATACAGCATGTCTACCAACTGATAAGTAAACACTAATGACAGTTGCCCTGAGAATAAACAATTATTTGGATAGATTTTAGATATTATAGTTAGGTTGTTTTGTATTGTTTTAATGATCTTTTTTGTTACAAACAGTCAATTCTGGCTTTTAAAATAACTAAGCAACTAAAACAATGTCAAAGGGAGCACCAAATCAAAATTAAATGAACTCAAACATATCTTCACCATAGGTTCTGCGCATGCTTAGTTCGATACAGTTGGATTTTTTTGCTTCTATCTAGGTATGATTATAAACTATAGCGTCTGAACTGTTAGAAAAACACGATGGATTTCACTCCCATCTATGCCGATGAATGACTTCCTGTTTTTAAAAAGTTCTGATTGGTCGAATAATAAATTTAATGTCAAAGAGTCTATGCCAGCTTAATACCATTATATTTCGTGGGTTTTTCGGCATGGATGATGACACTTCGCCTGTCAAAGTTTCAAAAATTCTTGAATGTTTAGAGAAAAAGTGTAAATCTCAACAAAATGTTGATTTTAGAAGTAGCAAATTTAAAAAAGCAGCGCGCATTGCAAAACTGGCTGAAATTGAGTAAGTATTTTTTATTACATGATATCTAGTAGATGTTTAAGAAATAAGTTTCATTGTTTATAACTACAATGAGAGTTAGGCTGGAATTTGAAGTTAACATCTTCTGACTTATATCTCCAGCTTAATATACTGTTTACGGTTTAAATCAACCAATAACAAAGATACATTTTATATTTTCCATATCTACAACACGTTTGAATGGAGTATTACAATACTATTATATAACTATTTACAAACTTTGAAATGTAATTTATTCTACTACTTAAGAGATAAAGATTGTTAAAGAGGACATCCTGTAGGTATATACTATATATTGCCATATATTCAACCATGGATAAAACGTTATTTAATGCAATGTGTAAGTTTCTCGGACAGTGCGTAACATGAAATGATTTAATCGGACAAGGAAAATCAGAACATCTGTTGTTACATCTACATTCATCTATACCTTATCGGGCGTCTTTCGTTTTGTGCAAATCGGTTGAAAATTACAATAATCGTCTGACTAGTTACCTTCTAAGGTGAATCACGCAAAAAATATTCGTCATATATGTGTGTGCTACTTTTAGCCTATATAAACGTACTCTTTTGAAAGGGTATATAAGTATATATTGTATTTGCATTTTTTTACGAGTAAATTGCCAAAATAAATATATTCATTTCCCAATTGTAGAAGTATCTCATACTTTTCCCAGTCCAACTCGCCGGAAGCGAGTGCTCTCGGGAACCAAATTAATTTGAAGTACTCTCATCAGTTTCGATAGTTTACTGGCTTTTGAATGTACAGTGTGGAAAGACCCTTTATTCCACTTCCGTGATTTTAGACTATTCCAGAATGATGTCACTGTCAGGTCGACCACATTTAATATTCTATTTAGTTTCCATTGTTTATTGGTAAACAATACTTGGTAAAGTTCTTAAAATTATCTCAAGTGCCATCGCTTTGTATTGTTCTTAAGTGTGAAATGCGGGGAACAAGAGATAACATATCTTCTTTCGATTCCCGTCTATTTTAACCAAAGCTTGCTGACTGTTTAATTGATCTCTCTGTGCAGCTGAAGCTGTTGCTCTTTACTTTCGTTGGAATCATATAACTCATATTATGTGGATTGATTTTTTCGTCGTCTGACATTTAATTATTATTTAACTCAATCCGGAGACAGTCTATACTGACTGCGCCATGTGCAATTTGTAAAGTTTTTATTATTTTTAAGGTTCAAAACATGGGTTCAACTCCAAAGTTCAACTGATCAGTTGCCTTTTAGAACAGTATGGCCGACATGTCAAAGCAATATGTGTTCTGGTTTGCTGTGAAACATTTTTCTTAGGTTAGGTTAGCCGCCTTGCGATTCTGTCAATTGTCATTATAAGGAGGGAACGATGCAACCTGAATTGAATAAAAGTCTTTTTATTTAGTAAATTCATTTATTAAATTCACCCAACAAGCCAATCGTAACAGCAAGATATTTAAACCGTTTTTAGTCGATCTTGAACATTAAAAATGATAACCTTGCTTAAAAATGACTATTGATAACATTTTAATAGCTTTTTTCAAATATTGGGAAAAGTAGAATTCGATAGATGGCGCTCTGAAATGTCAATTTCATCTTGACAACGAGTAAAACAAATCAGCTGCCGTATAAGCCCTTTGATATTTAAGTGGTTTTATTTTGCTGTTTTAGTTATTTTCAGTGTGTGTTTTGTAAAACTTTTGCTTTTTCTTTGATTGTGCTTTAGTATTTTGTGTTGTTAAAATAAATTTTGACTCATAATATTTTTATTTTTGGAGTAATAGGTATGGTTAATATTTGTGAAAAGTACAACAAGCGTTCAATTAACTGTTTAGTTTTAGGTCTGATTTCGTGTTTTTATTTTATTTTTGATACAATAATATCTACAAAAGTTGCAGGGAAGGTAGGTTTCTATTGAGTAATATTTTTAATCTTTAATACCGACTTATTTTCTCTTTGATCTGCAATGAAAACAAAAAATAGAATAACATAACCTCTTCCATAATATCTCTGATTATATAAGAATATTACCTCAGAAATGATGAGAGTTGAGTTAAATAGAAAAACACAGTTTTAAACTTGTCACTGACACAAAATTAAACAAATAAAGTACGAATTCACGGTAATTACGTTGACATGAATATAATACAAAAACAATGCAAAACGAATTATTTTACTCGTTGTCGTTAGTTACAATTTTCTCCGCCAGAGGTCTCATCGAATTCTACTCCGCCCTATATAAAATGCATCCAATAATATTTGCTAATTAAATGATGGCCAATGCAGCTGTTACATCTAAATTCAAGGATGAAAATGTTATTACCTAAAGTTGACATGGTGTGAATAAATTTTTATAAAACTGTTTCAACTGTCAAATAAATTTAATTTTATCTTAAAATCCCTTTTGTCCACTCTCAGTCCCACCCATGCATATTTGTTTATGAAATTTTTTAAGGTTACAAAAAGAAGAAAGGATTTTTAATGAAGAATCACGGTTTTATTATTCGTGGTATTCAGTTTCTCGCATACTTTCGGTAAATATGACTCACGAGGTCTTTATTGCTGATAGGAGTACGTGTGTTATATGACGATTTGAGCACAAAATCAACAATATTAATAACGCAGGTGTTATTTTTCATACATATAAATCATCAAGAAATGCTAATTGTTGAAAAAGTCTTTGTATTAGAGCGATATATGTAATGAAAAACTGAATGTATTCATATCGATTAAAAAGAAACAACCTCTTTCAAGGAACTGAACCAAAATTCTATACAAAAATGGCAATATCAATTTTTTT
Organism: Galerucella pusilla; assembly: GCA_910591695.1. Taxonomy (NCBI): domain Eukaryota; kingdom Metazoa; phylum Arthropoda; class Insecta; order Coleoptera; family Chrysomelidae; genus Galerucella; species Galerucella pusilla. The sequence continues at coordinate 96,259 of CAJUYI010000169.1, forward strand.
GAATACAAAATCAAAATACCATGCAAAAACAATTTGATTCTTACAATATATTTTCAAAATAAAAGAGCTTAAGCGTATATGTTTTTACCCAATCCATTTTACAAGTTATAGGTATAAAACTTTACGTTAAATACTTATTAAGAATATTTTTTAACGTTTAACGGGTACATTATTATCTTCAGTATAAAAATAATCTCATTTAAGATTCGGATTTTTTATTAGGTACTTTCGTAACCGCGATGATCTCATCCACTTCAAACACATTTTGCCGGTTGTCAGTTATTTATTTGAACGACAACGCCCGGTACTTAAATTTTGAAAAAAATGTTTTCTTGGAGGGTTAACGAATACTATGCAATAGCAAATTATCAACAAGTGGTTTTTTTTTACATAGGTATGTGTAGTCTGAAAATAAAATCGATTTAAACGGCATTTGGCGCCGTTTAGCAACAATAAAAACACTCGGTCGGTATAGATGGGAGTGTGAGCTTCTATACAATGTTGTCACGTTTCTAAGTATGTAGCAAGAAATTTTTTTTTGAAAATATCCATTCAAAAGAGCGTTGTTATAATATACTTATTTCAAACATAAATATAGTTTTAATAATTTAACAAAATAATCCAGGATGTAATTTTAACAGCATTATTCGAAAAAGTATAAAAATAATAAGTATAAACCCGATAGGAAGATTTTGAAAAAATATAAGGCCTCTTTTTTTAACCATAGGTAACCTACTTTATGACTGAAAATGCATTAAAACATCCAATCTTAATACCATAGGCGTACGCAGAAATAGTTTATTTAAGGTATAATACATTAATTGAATAAATGATGATGAAATACAACAATTTAATTTCTTTTATTTCATCGATTATAATACATTACAATATTCTTTCGAGGAGGACATAAATCCTATATTTTCCTAAAAATTTTAAACTTAGGCAGGTAAAATTAATAATTGCGAATCGTATTTATACACAAAACAAAATGGACCAAGGGAAGGAAATCAAGAGCGGCTAATTGTAGAAACGCTACCACCAATAAGAGTGTATACCTATATACCACCCGAGCTGTGCATGCGTACAGACTAACAGCAGAGTTCCGTGGATCAAATCCCCGTCCAGCTAAGGATTTTTGTTTGTTTTCTTTTTCTTAGTTTCTGATATTTTTATAGACAGTTTGACAGTGACACTGTGTCAGTTGGTTAGGGGAGCGATGTTGATATACTGTATACCTTTTTCTTCTCTCCTTCTCCTCTGGTTTTTCTCTGATTTTCAGCACTATTTAGCGTTTTTGAGACTTTTTCATAATACAAATTACAAATATAATATAAACTCTTCTCATTGGTGGGACCCTATCTACAATTAGCCTCTCGTAAGGAAATCATTGCTAGCTCTCTAAACTACCGCAAGGGAGCGTGTAATTAGCAATGCAATTCAAAATCATAAGCAAAATCGGAAAGTTAATTACTACGTTAGATTTAAATTATTGGATATTTTTCAAGAAGGGGAAGAGTAAGCATGATCATTATTTTCCCTTGGCACTTTTTTTGCTTCGATGAAAAACGAACATTTAAAAACATTCTGTATAAGCAAAAAGTTGTATAAGAAATTACTGTATAAAAATTGTTTTTTTTTCTAAAAAGGAACTAAAATAAAATAGTTATATTAGGGCTAAACTAATGCATCATTAGGTATAAAATTATCCATTTAACATAATTAATTTTTAATTTATTTTCGATACAAAAAGTTATCTCAAAGCGACATTATGAATGATTTCTTTTTTGTTATATTATCGACTAAATTGCATGAATGTAATTAGTTATTTAAAGGTTTATAAGTTATTTAAAATATTTTTCTAATGTTCAAATAATTAATGTTTTTCAATTCATTGACCTTGTACAATTTAAAACAAAAGGTGTGGCTGAAGCAGACGCTTTTCTGAAAACGCTTGAATAAACCTGGCAACGCTGCAGATTTGTGGCAGTGCTGACTCGACTTCGAACGTTACAGCCAACCTCGATCCAACTAAAAGCAAACTGTCATTCGTAGACTGTGAGAGAGATCGGTGTTTAAGTAGACTAAAGAAACAAAACCGGTCCCTTAACTAAAAGAAAAACCATACTGCGGCGTAAACTGAAATATTTGTCAATCGAGCGCGGGTCCGACTCATTTTCTCAACTGTAGGTAGACTATAGATGTGATTTCCTTTGTGATTGACACTTGTTTTTTTTGTGTGAGTGCAGTTTTTTGTTGTTTCCCGAGTCATGGCTGACACGGAAACGAAAGATCGTTTTGATCCTGAACTTAAATTTCTTTACGTGGATAGGAACAATTACAACGACCCAGCCACCCAGGCAGAATGGACGCAGAAAAGATTGGTTTGGATTCCCCATGAATCACAGGGCTTTGTTGCCGCTAGCATCAAAGGCGAGCGAGGAGATGAAGTCGAAGTGGAAATTCAGGAGACCAGCAAGAGGACTACCGTCCCCAAGGACGATATCCAAAAGATGAATCCGCCTAAATTCGACAAGGTCGAGGACATGGCCGAGCTCACCTGTCTGAACGAAGCCTGCGTCCTACACAACCTCAAAGACCGATATTATTCTGGTCTCATCTACGTGAGTTATTTTCTTTTTTATATTCAAATGAACTTTAATGTCTAATTTGTGCTGCACAAAGTTATCGAGAAAATGATCGACTGGATTCCTTTGTTTTTCAATGAAAAGTTGTTTTTAGCATTAATGCTCAAGTGCCAATGTTAATTTATTTTAAATAATGATGAAAAAATATGAGTACCCACATGTGAACATGTGTAAGTAGGTTATACAAACATCCTCCATGAGTCAAAAATGTTTTATAAACAGTTTACAATTTATAAAAATAAAGTAGGTGCACTGGAACAATGTAAAGAACTTGAAATTACTACCAATATAATGATGCTCTGTATTTAGAACATTTAAAAGCTTCACCAAACATTAATTTTGGAGAATTATATCATGTACCCAAATATTCCATGAAAATATTCAACAATTTTAAGGAACAGTACAAAAAATCTGAAAAACAGATCTTAAAAAATTGTAATATGTATCATACCATTGAAAACATATATTTTATAAAATAAAAAGTAACTAATGAACCCAAATTATTTTATGCACAACCAAGGAGTTCAATTTTGCTTACTCCACCCAGTAGCTTCTCAAACTAGCAAAATTATACCTAGGTAAATTGACTTAAACGAAGTTAGGTATTTTTGTCCAAACTAACTACTCCTGAAGTTTGGCTCATTCTTAACTGAACACCATGTATAATATTGTCTTGAATATTGTTTATTTAGTTTGACAACCAGAGGCAAAAAATAGGGAGATAGTTGAAGCTAAGTTTAAATAATTCAACTAAGTAGGTATATTGCATAAAATGTCATAAAATATTCAATAAGTATATCATTAATCTATTCCTATTCATAATCCTATTTGTACTGGAGATAAAAATTCTTTTCAGAATACATATATCACCTACAGATAAAGCATTTTTTATTGGCAGGATATTTTATATCAATAATTGATATTACTGATAATACAATTTCAAACAGTCGCACCTTATTTTTGTAACAATTTTTAAAAAGTATCTATTACAGTCCTTAGTCCTTTGCTACATAATTGATTTATGTATGAGTACATTTTCAATAATTGCTTATTCCAAATAATGTAACTGATGGTAACTTAATACCAACCAAAAATTTTTGGTTGATTCCAATCTATTGTTAGGTATCATTTATTGTGGAACTACATGATATTCATATTGAAACACTGTAGTTTATACATAACCAAGAATAGAGCAAAATATTTCTATATTTGGAATGTAGTTACTATATTTCATATACATACCTATATTATATTTGTGGTTTATGCTTAGTAATCATTCAGGATATCCTGACCATAAAATACTAAGAAGTTCCTATAATCCTTACCTTATCAAAAAATGGGATGATGCATATCTTTTTAAACATCTTTTTGCTTTTTTTTAATTAACAATAACAACCAACAAAACCACTTTCACTTGAGAATAAATTGAGTACTAAAAAATCTCACAAAACATAAAATTATTTATACAAGGTTTTAGCTGAAAATTATTCCTACCGGATTTTGGTAAAGGTAGATGAATACAAATTTGGAAGAACATTTTCTCACAGGTAAATTAATCCTGTAGTGAGGACCACACCTCCAGAAGGGACACTTTGGACTTACATTTTACATATTACAATTCTTGAATGCTCAAAATAAAAAAATTTATAACAAGTAAATAGGGGGTCTGAATTCTTATTACCTCTTATAAATGAAACTAATATCTGGCTTTTGGTATTTTATTAAAGTATATTGGTACCTTGATTGGTACTAAGTAACTACTTTGCAAAAATTAATTTACAAAACTGGAAATCGAGAATTCCTAAATATTTGCAACTTTCACTACAAAATGAAAATATTGAAAATAATTGATTCCCCATTATGATTTTGTTCACCACTAACATTTAACATTGAGAAAACATAAAAATTCTAAGATGCTTATCAATAATTATTTTGATATTGACATATCATCCTATTTCCACAATTTTAATTTATTTGCCACCTTTAAATACATATTTGATAATGTTACTGTTAGATGATCCACTCCATATTATATCAAGTATTCTAAGAATATAGTCTGTCTACACCAACAGGAAATTTAATAAAACCACAGTGATAACAAAGATATTCTCCGAAAAAACTATACAAATTTACTAAACTTAAGAAACATATATTATTCTTTTGATACTTTATTCATCATTTTCATTACACTTTTATTGATATTATCTTTAAATATAACTCATTGCATTATCTAACATGGACAAAATCTGCTTTTAAGTAAAAATTCCAAGTACTAAAATTAAAATAAGAATTGTTTATATATTAGATTATGTATGTATACTGACTTCGAAATTTACTGATGCCTAAAAGATTTATTGTAGTCCTCAGAGTTTAGATTACATTCTCACTTGGTACAAAAAACTGAACATTCTTCCTCTTGGAGACCAAAGATACATGACATTTTTTACAAAAACCAACTTTGAAATGTATTGGTAAGTCTACCAAACCATTGACAACTTTATTCGCACCCCTCAAGTGGAAAAAATAATAAAATTGTAATAGGTACTTTCAAAAGTATATTTTACAAAATAATCATATTTACTTGGAATTGCAGAAGCCCCATGATGATGGCTTGTTTAATGTATTCATGTCACATTAACTGTGTAAACATGGACTCTATATATTTATTTAGTTTATCTCCAAGTTCAACCAAACATAAAATGAATGGATCATTACTTAACAGGATGTGTTCAAGGAGTAAAGGCGTTTGTTCATGTCTGATTATTTGTATTTGATATATTTTCCAGAATATTAAGTTTAATATTATTCATTATTCTGTCTAGTGTGATGTTTATAAAAAAACGATATGAAACCAAATAATGTTGAATACATTTTTTTAAGGTATTGAGAAATGCTTTGCATATTTATTTAAAGATAAAATTGTGCATAAATTGTAAACATCAGTGGAACTTTGGCATAAATTTACATGAAAGAAGGAGACCATCGAAATGTGTTATTGTTATTGGCGAATGTTGAAAGCAAAATCGGAAATACCATTACAATTGCGACATCTAGTGGTTGCTTGTGAACTCTTAAAAGACGGTTTGCATAAGATTTCTGCATAAATTCTCAATGTCTGGAACGGATATCAAGTTGACTGCTTGTTTTGTCTGATTCTTACCAATCTTCATTTTGTTTACGCCACACCTTTTATTTATATTATCGATTTTTTTTTCACCCTTTTCATTGCCTGGTAACGATAATTAATTAAGGGTACGTTTCAAAGTTAAAGAGGTCTTTAGCATGGGAAAAATATCCAGGATATTTTCATAAGGCTAATAATACTTAAGTTTTATATCTAATATCTTCTCTTTTTTCTATTCATATAATATACAGTGCTATTCAAAAGTCCCCTCCCCCCCTCGTATCTTTTGAACGGCTACATTCACATTAATAAAATTTGGAGGGTGAAAATAAAGTGTTGTAAACTTCTCTACGAATGGTAACAGGTGACGTAATAGTAATAGATGACGTCACAGTGCCACTCTGGCCAATAATTTTAAATAGGTCCTTATGGCCAAGTGATATCTCGTTTGAAAGGCATTGAATTCGGCCATCTGGAAATAACATTTCAACATTATTATGGTGCAGTAAGACGTTACCTGGATGAAGAATATCGAGGTGGATGGATCGGCCGGCGAGGTCCTATAGAATGGCCACCTCGGTCACCAGATCTGACCATTAGATTTTTTTCTATGGGGGTACTTGAAATCCAAGGTTTTTATACTACGGAACCTGATGATAGCATTGGCGTTTTGAAAGAAAGAATTGATGAAGAATGCATTGCAATTTCAGCTGACACATTCGAACGAGTACGACAAGAGTTTACTAGTAGGATGTATTACTGTCAGGAAGTAGATGAAGCACATTTCGAACACTTGCTGTAAGAATCCATTGTTGATATTTGATTAATTAAAAAAAAAAAATAATTTCAATAATTTTGGTATTTATTTAAATCCAAACAAAATTGATATGGCTCCAAATTTTATTGTGTAGCCGTTCAAAAGATACGAGGGGGGGAGGGGACTTTTGAATAGCACTGATTATTAAACTTCAGGTAGGCATCAAATAAAATATAACTTCTGTCATTCTGACGATGATACGTCAATATCCAGTGGCGGATTCAATTCCTGTGGGGCTAAATCGAGCGGGGGCTCACTTAAGGGCGGAGAAAAACTTTAAATAAAAATAAGTAATACAAAAACTTTACCAACGAGCTTTATTAACAATAGTGGAATAAAGTTCCTGATTTTTTCTCTAGTTTTTCTTCACCATAAAATTTTTTCTGTATCACGGGGCCCCCCAAACTTCGTCAATATGTGTAATGTTTGATGATAATTCAAATTTTAATACGTTAGCCTCATTCCTTTATTTTTTTTTTCGAAAAGATTATTTTATAAAAAGGAAAAAACTTGTTACTTTCACAATCGTTAGTAAAAGAGTAATATCTGATTTGACGAACCAAAAACGTTTACAAAACATGATGTAATATTGACGTGTATTGACAGGTGGTAATAAATTTTAAATGATTTGTTGCCACTTTATTGGGTTAAACCATACATGGAAAGTAAAAGTTTTATTATTCAGCATACGAAATCCTTATCATTTTATTATATCTTTACACTTTTCTTCAATTCTTGAAGGTAAAATTAATCAAAAAATAAAATAAAAAGAAGAGGGGAGAAACCAAATAGTATATTATACACCAAGGTAGTGAAGATTATTATTATTGACCGAACACCAAAACCAAAATTGGTGCGAGGCTTATAAATGTCTTCAACACAGTGGTGTAAATACATTTTTTTCCACTACTAGTCAAATTTAAGACAAAAATTGAATATAATTGACATTATACCCTGTCGTCTGACTGACTAGTATAGTGGACGTAATATTTTTAATGCAGTTATATAATCGTATATCCCCTTTAAGTTATATTACGGACTACGGCGGTAACATATCGAATTACAGTCGATCAAAGAGCCGACAACTTTAAGTCCGCACAATATACTGGGTGTCTCATTATATTCTGACTGTTTTCAAGAGCTTATACCTTCGAAACGATTCTAGATAATAAGATGCGGTTTCCACAGTTAGGTTTGAAATTACCGTGAGTTTTGTTGTGACACATTTATATAAATGGCATACTTCTGGTTTACCCGCAGGAAAAGTGGCGTATTTTCAGAATACAGTAGATGTAATTTTTCAAATAGGACACCCTGTATATTTAGCAATTTCTTGAAAGACGCATATTTTTACTTTTTATCGGTACCTTGAAGTTTAAAATCAGTGCACAGAAAGCGAAGTTAGATAACTTTAACAGGGATACTGTAATGATTCAGATATCTTATTAATAAATAATAATCAAGGAGGCGTTAAAATGTCACGTCACAAAAATATTGCGATCATTGGCAGAACGTCACATTGTGTTAGAACCAGTTAGAACAAGATGGTATTTTGAACCAAAATGTTTACTTTCAACAAGACGGGGCTCCACCCCAATATTCCAACATAACAAGAGAATCTGTTAACCAACAATTGGATTGGCAGGACTGGTCCAATAGAATGGCCTCCAAATTCTCCAGACCTGACTGTTCCAGATTTTTTTGTATGAAGATTTGTGAAAGATAGAGTCTACAACCCGATGCCTGCTACTATTGAGCAATTAAAAAATAACATACGGCAGGTAATGGATAATATTCCTCTTGAAATGCTGACAGCAGCATTTGACAACTTGGTTCGATTCCACAAATGTATAGACCAAGAAGGAAGACACATCGAACATTTTTTAGAGTGCCCTAAAACATGTTCCTATTTGTTTTTTACAGTCCACTTTAGCTAATAAAGTTCCAACTTTATATCTAAATCATTACAATATCCTAGTTAAAGTTATCTTACTTCGCTTTCTGTGCACCGATTTCAAACTTTAAAGTACCGTTATAAAGAAAAAATAGGCGTCATTCAAGAAATTGCTAAATATACAGGGTGTCTCATTTAAAAAATTACATCTACTGTGTTCTGAAAATACGCCACTTTTTTAGCGGGTAAACCGGAAGTAGGCCATTTATATAAATGTGTCACAGCAAAACTTAAACCTAACTGTGGAAACCGCATCTTATTATCCAGAACCGTTTCGAAGATATAAGCTCTTAAAAACAGTCAGAATATAATGAGACACCCTGTATATTACAGCAAGTATATATACTGATTGTTTTCGCTCCATAGATTATGAACGTACTCCTGTATGTCATCAGTCATTTTTGGTTAAGCGCGAATTTTAAACTAATGGCATTTTTATTTAAATAATTTTATCTTGGTAGGATGGTAGGTAATTTCTAGCAGCGAATACGTTAAAGACAATCTCCTAGATTCTCAAAATGTTTGACTTTTCAATTCCAAGACTATTTTCAAATCACCTTCGCATTAAAAATGTTTGACCTGTCAGTTCCAATAAATCAGCGATATTACAGTTTTCTTTTGCTTATTCATATTCATAATGAAATTGGTAAAATTCTAAATCCAACTTACAACTCGGTTATGGAATGCGGGCTTGTATTCGTTGCTCGATTGTAAGAAAAAGGGAGATGGAAATAATTTATAAGAACAACAACGGCGCAGAGGACACAGGCTGACTCGTGCTCTCCTCTCAGGGTCATTGCCATACCCCGCCCCCGCTTTAGAATCAACCAACTATTGAGGTCGAAATCAAAACTCTCACCTAAATGCTTTGCGACAGTGCGTTGTTGGTTGTTGTACCAGATTTGGTCATTTTCTGCCAATATGTAACAATATTTATGAATATATTTAATGTTACAGAGTCATACTATACAGTGCGTGGTGTCTTCATTATTCTTTTTTTAATTTATTTGGGGATATTAAATTACAATCTTTTTCATATTTTTTAATTCAAAGTTTATACAAAATTCCCAGTCGCGTAGCTATAGCTTTTACATGGGGAGGGTTTTTTTTTTCATCTGATCCTAGGTTTAGAAGGGGAAAGCTTTATTGAAGGCGCCGCCTAAGGCAAAAAAAATCGAGTGCCACGGCCTAAAGCAATTTTTCAAGTTCAAGAATTAAGTTTTTTTTTAAATTATTTGTTCGACTTGGCTACATCTAAAAGTATTTTTAAACATCGTTTTTCGTTTTGCCCCCTTCTGCTGAAATGGTTATAACCGTGTCTATATATTTTTTAAAGGAGCCGTCCCTTCGCCGGCACCACCTCAGCCTCTTGGGCTTATTGTGGATTCTCCTAACATTCTGACTACAGCCTATTCAGCCAATCCGTTCCCTGTATTAGCTCATACAGGTTCTTTACTGGTTGGTTGTAGAAGTCTTCTGGAGTCATTTGGGGTCTTCCATTTAGTTTTTGCCTCCTGTGGTCCAGCGTCTCACAGTTGCAAAATATGTGCAGAGCTGTTTCAGTGTCCTTTTTACATCTCCTGCATGTAAGGTCTCCGTTATACAGCCCTATTTTGTTCAGGTGCTCCTTTGTGGGAAAGTCTCCCGTAAGAAGCCCCGTTATGGTGCATAGTTTGTTCCTGCTCATTGAGAGCAGTTCTTTTGCTACTTTTTCTGATGGTTCTTTTATAAATTTCTTCCCTTGTGTTTGCCTGGGCGTATTCTTCCAGAGTTTTATGGATTGTTCTTTTACCCACCCTTTTAACCATGACCTAGTGGAGCATCTGGGGATGCCCACATATAGTTCGTCAGTGTTCATCAGTGTTGACGATCCTGCTCTTGCAAGTTCGTCAGCTTTTTCATTGCCAGCGATTCCTTTGTGACCTGGGACCCACTCCAGTGTTACACTGTTCCGAGTCGCCAGTCTTCTAAGTTCTTCGCCGCATTCCCATACCAGCCGAGTTGTTACCTGTATATTAATCTCGATATTAATTTGGGAGCACCTATTTTAAAAAGATGATTGAAAATTGAAGCTTTTATTAAGACAAAAAATCAATCTCTCAAAAGTAAATTTTACCTCTTCAGCTAAATTATTCACAATTGTTGAGGAATCTATTTCTATTGCCACATCCCGATGAATACTCATATTGCGGCAGTATGCTAGTAAAAAATCATTGTACCTTTATTGTATTTTCTATGGGGAGGGTTTGAACCCCCAAAACCTCCCCCTTATATACGTCCTTGCGAATCCCTAAACAAATTTTGTGGCACGTGAGTGTATTGGCACTGACTGGTACAAAAACGCCGAATATAATTTATAGTCCGGGGAAGTTAGGCCTAAAGTTGTGAAATATGATTCATTGATTCATTAATATTTTGCATTACTTTATCTTATAGGCCGTATAAAATTACCTATAGTGTAACTATTGTTAATGTGATGACCCATATTTTTAATCCCTTTGAAGGAAAAAGCCGCCCAATGACGAGCATAAATTTTTTTTATTAATTCGAATATTGTGAAATAATGCTTTTCAAATGTAATTTAAATTAATATAGTGGATTAAAATTAACCTGCATAAAATTTGTAATACAATTTAAGGTCATCACATTGACATTAGTTACACTATACAATTTTTTGTACAACCAAATTTAAAAAAGTTATGGACAAAAAACTGTTGCATTTCACGTGCTCCAATCTATGCTTACAAGCTCGAGCGTAGTCTATACCAGGGGTTCTCAAACTGTGGGTCGCGACCCCCAGGGGGGTTGCGTGATGTGTCCAGGGGGGTCGCGGGATAAGGAGGAAAAAACAAATCAGCCAAAGCTGTAGTTTTTATTAATAACAAAATTTATAGGCTACACAAATTTGTAATACACATACAAGTTGAAAAAGGCCTAATACTATTTAATGGGAAACATGAGCTTGTTTGGAATTAACCAATTTTTTTATGTCCGGATTGAGTTTTGTTTCATTTTCGAAGGCTTCATGCTTTCAGCTGACAACACTTCACTAAACACCACACATTGAGGTTTGTTTGCCAGTTCAGTGAAACCGAATTTTATGTACGACTGGTCATATTTGCGGAATTTTGTTACTGCAATCCTGTGTCGAGCAATTTGACATTATTTGAAGTTTGTGTTTTCTCCATATGGTCATATAGTATTGTTAATCGTTTATGTGAATTGTTGTAAATTGTTGGAGTTGGACATTCAAAAATACAATTTTTGTCAGTGTATAAATAATAAATAAATACAGAATAAATAAAGATTATAAATAAATAATGAACGGAGTTTATTTTTCCTTAAATTGCTCGACAGAGGGTTGCAGTAATTTTCTGCACATTAATTTTCAGCATTATTATAAAACAATTCAAGTGACAACAATTTGTATTTATTTTTACTAGTTATTAGTATTTTTATGGATAAAACTTAGCCAATAGTGTTTTTTTTTTCATTTTTGTTTATATTTGAAAATAGGGGGGTCGCCCAAATACTAGGTCTAAAAAGGGGGTCGCAGTGTCAAAAAGTTTGAGAACCGCTGGTCTATACTACTATAAAAAAGTGAAATCTCCGGTGCAAAACTTTTCCATTGTTTATTCTTACTTCCCCGGACTAATACTTCTGCACAAAATTCTTGAAAACGTAATGATTTTCGGCTGGATATTTTCTTGCAAAAAAATACTTTTTGAATTGCCTCGTGTTTCGAGTATTATTTATTTTAATTAACTGTTAAATAATAATTACAGTGAATGAAACGAGCCGACAAAGCCACTGGCCTACTTTTAGTCTTTCATAGTTATTGTTGCAATTAGGCAAATTTTTAAATCAATGTATATTCTACACGTGCTGGTGATACATGATTTATAAAATTGATATTGTTTCTTTAACACAAATGTAATGAAATGCATACAGTGTTGAAAATGTTTTTCATTATTGGAATTGATAAAAAAACAGTCTGTGAAGATTTTTTTCTTTCACAGTTGGGATGACTCGTGCTGTGACTAATTTATCATTAATCCGACTAAATCATTCTCTCTTTTTTTTTTTATTTTCTCTCGTTTATTTCGTTCTCTTTTGTTTGTGTATCTCTCTGTTTGTCTCTTTCTTTCTTTATCTAACTCTTATTTACTTTCTCCCCCTCTCTAATTCTTTTTTCTTTGTTTTCAAATATTTTATAAGAAACTCTTGTTTATTTAAATTTTGTGAGAATAAAATGGACTGACAATTTTTTTTATATAGTTGGTTATATAGTTTAAATCATCTGTTGAATTTTCAATTTTCAAAGTACCTACGTGGTTTTTGAAGACAAACGTTTCCAAAATATTAATGAATCTATTAATCATTTTTTTTTATTGGTGAACCATTTTACCTATTTAAATTTAAAGCACGCCTCAGCGTGTTTAAATCGAACTTTAAAAAACGCGCGTGTTTTAAAGTTACCGTGGCAACATCATCAACTCGAGAAACGAAGTCAAATCATGTCTAAATGACAATTTCTTTATTATTGATCTGACAGGAGTAGTTTGTAACGTCAAAACTTTTATTCGAACAATATTTAACAATGTCAAATTCATAGATTAAAATGGAAAGTGCCGTTGGTATTTGAAATATTAATATTTCGATTTTTCAAATCTTAGGAAATGATATTTAAATAAATACTATTGACATTCACAGAACTCAATAAGGTTGAACTTTCATCAAAATACAAATTAGTTTATATTTTTCTCATTTCCATGACAACGCAAGGTATACATCATATACATCACGAATTCAAACATTTGACATTTAGTTCTTATTTTCATCTCTGATTTCCTTTTCTTGTTGTTGTAGTACTTATAGACCAGTATTTATCATTTCAAAGTGCACCAATAAAAAAAATAGCGTAAAGTATTCGTGGATAACTGGCTTTAAAACACTTGCTGCATTTCGAGCACTCCGGCTCGAAAAATCGCGCGTGTTATATACATTTATATTTTAATATTTTTCAACGTCAAAGTTAAGAAAAACGGAGAAAATTTTTTTTCAATAAAACTCGTAAAATACAATGTAAAAAATTTTTGAAGTGAAATGAGACAAGATTGAAATTTTGAAGGGCCGCCATTTTGAATTTTCGAAATCTGAAAACACCAACGTTTTCAGGTGCCAGACTACTATATTTTCATATATTACGAAGTCGTTA
>CAJUYI010000169.1:110803-134160 GCA_910591695.1 Galerucella pusilla
GTGCAAGATTTCCCATGATTTCGCTTGATTTCCCGTGTTTCGCGCGATTTCCCATGATTTCGCTTGATTTCCCGTGTTTCGCGCGATTTCCCGTGATTTCCCGCGATTTCGCAAATTTGTGACAGTATTTCGCAGGGTGGTTCACCCCTCGCAATATGTATTTGACAGCTTATGACTTTAACTCCAAGAATTCATCCATATCTCAAATGTGGTTAGAATCCAAACAAAGGGGTCCAATGAAACTATAAGTCAAACCACAATATAATATATTTGTCCAAGTAGGACCAATCAACTTGCTACTAGTTTCGGTAAAACATGACCATCATCAGGCTATATGAAACACGTACAACTGGAAAACTGTTAGATAAAATTATGCAGTACGTCAACTGATCCAAGAAGATCGTGAATCGAGCATTATTATTGGGCATTTCAGAGACCATAATTCAAAAAAAATTACGTGAATAATTAAACTTCAGTATCTACCAAGACAATGAAAGTTTCCACACTGGCACTGCTCGAAAAAAAATTGAGCTATCAAACAAGAAAACATCGAATTATTGAACCATTCTCCATATCGTCACGTCACGGGGATACCAACAATTATACCTTTTTTTGTTGTGATGATTTGTTTCATTTATTTTTTACAAAAGTAGCGCTAATGTAAAAAGCAAAAAAGTTTTGCGTACATTTATGCCGCATACGTGGCCTATGTGGCGCCCTCTGCAAAATACATCGAAATAGATACAAAATTATGATTTCTCATATCTAAAAACCCCCAACATCAGATTTTTGTGCATACACGTCAAAAAGCGTTGAAGTAATTGTAAAAAACTAAAATTATAATTTCATGTTTAACACCCTGTATCTCTATTAATATCAACATTTTATTCAGGCTAGTTAAATCGCAATATTTTCAAGTTAAGATTGTACTGTACCTTTACTTAAGGATCACCCTGTACTATACAAAATATAAAATGTTTTCGAAAATGCATCTGTTACGGTTCTGTACTTTCTGTTGAGTCGTTTTCCTTTCTTGTACACATGACGGCATTTTACGCAATATGGAATAGAATATAATGAAAACTGTTAACATTAAATAAGGTTATAAGCATGGAAAGTGTTTACGACTACGCATACAATCATAAAGAAACGCAAAACTTAGTAATATACTACACTGAATTATGTAACGTGTCCGTTTAAGTAGACGTATCATTAAATCTGGTTGAATTTCAATTATTCACTATTTATGGAATTTATATGGTATCTAAAATGTATAAATATATTGAAAAATTCCACAGCGTCAAAATCACTATTTAAAAAATAAATCCGTGGCAGAGGATCTGTCTGTCTGTTCGCGATAAACTCAAAAACAAATTCGTCGATTTTTATGCTGTTTGCTCCAATGGATAGAGTGTTCGCGAGAAAGGTGCAGTTATTTCTTATAATACCTAGTTATTCCATGAAATAACTGATCGTGTCCGTTAAAGTGTGTAATATGTTATTAATTTGATACTTTAACTAGTTATTCTATGAAATAACTAGGTATTCTACAAATTAACTAATAAGAGTCAGTTAAAGTGTAAAATAAACAATTTATCTAAAATGAAATTAAACTAATGATAGACAATTGAAATGAAAAAGAAGCAATTTATCTAATTTATGCATGCAGCGTATGAATGGTATTTATGGAAACGAATCATAAAATCATTTGTTACAAAAAGGATTACTAAAATGGCATTTGGAATTACGAAGAACATTATTTCTAAAACAAAAACATTACATTACACGAGCATTTTTCCCTGACCAGTACCTAAACTTTGAGCTGAAGCAACCGACCGGAGTGATATTTCTACATCCGGTACTTCTCTGATTTTAATTAATTAATTAATTTACCCGGAATGAACTGGCGCCAACACACTAAACAAGTTCTCTTGGAATAGTTTCTAAATGCAGTAGGGGTGGAAGGTAAATGTATTTGTCGTGCGAGATATATGATACAGATTATTTTACACTTTAACGGGCTGCAGTTCGTTATTCTATGAAATAACTAGTTAAACCATGAAATACAAGAGAATTTTACACTTTAACGGACACGATCAGTTATTTCATGGAATAACTAGGTATTCTATATAAAATAACGGATTTCATACTTGAACGGTAACATGTTTCTTCTCTCTAAAATAACTCGGATGGGAATCAGCGAAGGCTGCTAGAGGATATTTAGAAGAAAGTGCTGCCAAAAAAGTTTTATTAAAAATAAAAATGCCGCAAATGTGTTGTAGGAGTAGAGATGAGGCACAAATATCTTTCTTCAGGTTTCCATTTAATTTACTTAATAAATTTTGTTTTATATAACGCAACTAAAAAATATATTTGCATATAATTTTCTACAGCACACAGTAAATTCTCTATTTATTCTAGCATCAATAATGTATATTGTATATGAACCTCAGCAACATATTTTGTCCATTAGAATACACAAAAATTCTAAAATTGTTCGATTAGATACTAAAGTGTCGTGTAAATGAAAGTAATGTTGTATTAGGTAACGTTAATACTCTACACATACCTGACGCTCCCTTTTTTTATCTGTTTTTAAGTGATATCAGTGTTACAGTTGCATTTATTTACTAAATTCTCATACATACGTACCTTTACTTGAATAGTAGCTATTCCAAATAAGTAATCATTGGTGTAATATTTTCATAATTATTATCTTCTACATAAAAAAAGCTTTTAGATTATCTATGAGTGTGCCATAATTTTGAAAGCATACACTTATACTTTATCAAGAATTAGTAAGTGCAGACGAGAACAACAAAAATGTGGATTGACATATTCATTTTATAACTTTAACCTTATGTTCTAAAAAGGAAACCCCTAAATAAAATTCTCCTTAAGAAAACTATTGTTTCAAATATTTTTCACTAGATTTAGCAATTTTCAATAGTCTGCAGTTCGGACTTGACTGAATCTATGGACATTCGGTTGCGGTCTTTAGTCCACAGATTATTGATCTGGCTAAATATTCTTTCACAAAAGGCATTACTCGTTTGAGTTGCAAGAACCAAAGAAATTATTTTATAGATTAACAAAATCTGAAAACGTGTCAGTTCTAAAAAAATAGGTCCATATTTCGTCGTTTGGCAAATATTTCAGAAGCTGTGTATTTTCCTTGAGCCCGCGTTTTCTAATTTTATTGAAAAATGGACGACTTCATCAAAAAAAGTAATTGCACAATCGAAAGGTAGACGTTCTTAGCTTTCAAAAAATGATGTATCATAGAGACCAATCGGATCATGTATAAATTTGTAATTGATGGTTGTTCACAAAATTTCCCCGCGATTCAAAAACAGCAAAAATTTTTGGATTCAATAAACAACGATTAAAATAAATGAAAATTAAAAAAAATTAGGGTATACAAATTTCAGGGATGACTAAGGACCTTATGAGGACCCATAATCAAGAAAATTTTGAGTAAATTAGTGCAATACAAAAAAAATAGGAACAAATTCCTGGCGAGGTCAAAATTGTCCGGGAGCAGAAAGTTTGACCCGTGTTCCGATATGGCCAAAAGAGTCAAGCGTGACTCAATTCACAGGGTATGATAGTAACAGAATTCCTCTTTCACATGAATTTTAAATCATGAGAAGATATGCATTTTTCACAAAGTTATTGAATAATTTGTCCCCCCGCTGATGTGTAAATACACGGACTGTGATCTCCGGCATACAGCACAGAAGCTCATTATTCGAGGTGCGCTTGGTGCCGTTTTTCTCGAAACCGGTCAAATTTTCGAGAAAAATCATAAGGACCATTTTTGTAGAAAATTAACTGAACTTTAATTTTTATCCGAACCAAAAATCTCCAACTGCCATATTTTAGGAGATATTGACTGAAAACCTATTTTTCTGGTCTTTTGGGGCCATTTTCTCCGCCCTCGCACGCGTTTTCATGCAGAACTTTGTGTCATGTTTAATGGGGTACCAAATGCAACTTCCAACCGGAAGATGAAAATAGGGCGTAATTAATGTTAACTTTTTTCCTTTATTTACTGGAATAACGGTAAAAGTGAAAAATTACGAAAGTTCTTGGACAACGAACTTCAGCAAAATTTTAGGTGGCCGAGTTCTTTTACCGGTGAGTGTATATTAAAGTCACTTGTAATGACTTTTTGTTCTCTCTAATGTTTTTAATTTGCTTTCATTTTGCAATAAGTTAACGTTAAAAAGTATTAAGAAATTTGCGAATAAAAGTGTGCAAAATAAATTCCTGTCCAATTTAGAAAAGTTGTATATCTAAATCTAATCTCATTAACTTAGATTGAATAATAATTCCTTATTTAGACAGTATTTCTACTTAAATATGGCTGGCCATATTCCGGTGCTAGAATTACCACACATACTCACACATATTCAAACATGTCCATAAAAGGGGCAATATATTCTTAAGATGAAATCAAAAATAGCAAAATCATTGTAATAAATATAATTATAATAGGATAGTGTGAATAAATTGAATAGCTTTATTATTTATGATAGTTTCTCATACTTTTTTTTTCAAACGAAAAGTTACACTTTTATAAACATCATACGTTTCATCATATTATTTATGAAATATTTTGCATATAGAGCTAGAAAGAACAAAATGTAACTTTCAATCACTTCTAGAACCTTTCATTCTTAGTTTCTGAAAAAGTAAAAAAATTAGTTTTCTGTAATAATACTTTGGACCCGTCGCGACCTATACCCCGGGAAGTAGTTGTTGCTTCTCAGTCACTGTCTTTGAAAAATATTTTTCAGAACTTTATAAAGCGTTAGAATAATTATTGTTCTGCGATATCTATTAGGAAAAAAGTTGTCTTAGGGCGTAGATCTGGACTGCATGGAGAATTGTTCAACCATTCGATGTTTTTTTTTTTGATCTTGCAGAGGAATAGTTGCTACATGACCCGCTTTTGAGACAAATGTCACCATCTTTTTGGAAACACACACACGAGAACAAATATTTTTCTTCGGTTTTGGCTTATCATGGAACGATTATTTTAAAAAACATAACAATAGATCCAGCATTCATCACCACTGACAATACTGTATACAGTGAAACTTAGTTAAGTGGAACCTGGTGAGAATACTCCATAACTGGAAGACTTTCGGATGTCCCCCTGAATTAACTCTGTTAGTGAAACGAAGCAAACCACTATACCTGGGATTTGTTCTTTCTATTTTATCGTAAGTTACTGGTACTGCATATTTGTTAATTTAGTCATTAAAAGACATTTGACAACAGGGTAGTCTAAAAATTGCAGGCCACCGGCTGTAAAGGTAATGAAGAACACTGGTGTATGAAAGGATCAAGATTTTTACGAAACAGCTAATATCAACAAACCAAAACGACTAGACGATTACGTAATGAGTGCA
This sequence comes from Galerucella pusilla, assembly GCA_910591695.1. Classification (NCBI taxonomy): domain Eukaryota; kingdom Metazoa; phylum Arthropoda; class Insecta; order Coleoptera; family Chrysomelidae; genus Galerucella; species Galerucella pusilla. The sequence continues at coordinate 116,224 of CAJUYI010000169.1, forward strand.
GCAACAAGTATAGAAGATTTTCAAAAACCACAGAGTTTTCAAGAAGCAATGAACAGTGAATATAAGCAAGACTGGTTAGAAGCTATGAAGAGTGAAATAAATTCGCTGGAAGAAAACAAAACTTGGTCACTAGAAGATCTGCCAAAAGGAAAGAAAGCAATTTCGTGCAAATGGGTCTACAAAGTGAAAAGATATAGAGATTGTTCAATCGATAAATTCAAAGCCAGGCTCGTAGTTCGAGGATTTTCACAAAAAAAAGGAGAGGATTATAATCAAACCTTTAGCCCCGTAGCAAAATCTGGTACGATCAGAGCATTGCTGGAAGTGAAAATCTAAAACTAACGCAATTTGATGTCTCAACGGCTTTTCTTTACGGAGAACTGAAAGAGGAAGTCTTTATGAAACAACCTGAAGGTTTCAGCGATGGCACCAACCGTGTGTGTCGTCTTCAAAGAAGCCTGTATGGACTCAAGCAAGCACCAAGGTGCTGGAACAAGCGGATTGTAGACTTTATCCTAAAATATGGATTCACAAGAAGTGAAGCTGATCCTTGTTTTTTCATCAAGAAGGAAGGCACAAGTTTACTCCTCATGGCACTCTACGTAGACGACGGTCTTATCGCATCGAATGACAAGAAAATAGAAAAATATTTTCTTGAAGCGTTAGGACAAGAATTCAAAATTGCTGTAAAACCTGCAAGTTATTTTTTGGGATTGGAAATCGATCAAGAGAAAGATGGTTCATTATGTGTTGGTCAAGTAAGATATGCAACCAAGCTGCTTGAAAGATTTAACATGGAAAACTGCAAACCTGTCTCTACTCCAATCATAAAGGAAAATATCCAGTTAGGGAAGGAAGACGAAAAAGTATCAACTGAAAATTTTCCATACAGAGAAGCAGTTGGTGCTCTTCTATACTTAATGACAGGAACAAGACCCGATTTGGCTTATGCAGTAGGCGTAGCTTCAAGAAATCTTGAAAACCCCACGAAGGAAGATGTTATCAGAGTTAAAAGAATTTTTCGATACATTAAAGGAACCCTTCATTTTGGACTGAAGTATGTGGCAGGCACTGGAAGATTTTTGGAAGCCTTTAGCGATGCAGATCATGCTGGTGATTTAACAACCGGTCGTTCTACTACTGGGGTTATCTGCATGTATGCTTCTTCTGCTGTATCTTGGATGAGTCAACGTCAACCTTCTGTAGCCATATCAACGACTGAGGCTGAGATAGTCGCTGCGAGCGAAGCCGCAAAAGAAGTTGTGTGGTTAAGGAGACTCTATGAAGAAATCCTCGAGCTAAATGAGATTCCTTCAGTGATGGTAGATAATGAAGCCGCAATCAAGCTAGCCCAGAATCCAGAAATCCATCGAAGAACGAAGCATATTAGAACGAGACAATTCTTCGTGCGAGAAATGGTGTGTAATGAGATGCTAGATATCAAGAAGATATCCACTACATTGCAAGTAGCTGATGCTTTGACGAAACCTATATTTAGACCCCGTTTAGAAAAGCTTCGAGATAGTATGGGATTAGTCAACCTATCAAATGAGGAAAGGTGTTGGAGCTAGTGTTTTTTCTAGTCTCCTTAATATTCATTTTATAGTTTATCAAGGTTATATTGATTATATGTAATATGTTAGATAAAAAGTCAGTTAATAAAATATATTAATGAAGGAAAGCTGTCAATAATTTATTGTCCTAAATTAGTAATATATGATAAGAATCACCGTTTAATATCAATAGAAAAGCGTTGGTGTCTCAACAGTTTGGTCCTTCCAGCCGGATTTGTGCAATCGATCTCCTTTTGACATATTTCAAAGATACCGCCAACAAAAAGTTGAGAAGTGTGACTATTACTCCGACCACCCGGATTCTGTGTAAAAACATTGAAAAAACATTCTTATGCACTAAGTTTTGCCACAATCTTATAATATATAGTTACATACATCTAGAACTGATACAGAAAGTGAATTTTATATGCCTCTAAGATAACTTTAAAAATTCAGTTCAAGGTACTAGTTTAAATGAAGTGTTCTGAAACTTTGGCGTTAAAATAAGTTTGTTGTTAGTTTTTTTTGGTATTATTTTGTTTTTCGTATATTATTATCAAATAGCTATTGAGATAACGGAGTGAATAACCCTGTAAAAACGACTTGAATAATTAAAAATGCAAATGAAGTAAATTTTATTTATTACTTATAGTCGAGAATCTTTATTAGCAGAAAGTGTATTTTTCATGAGTCATATTATTTATATTTATGAAAGACAAACAATAAAAATTCGCACATATTTATTAAGAGTCAACAATATGCTTGCTATTAATTGGTTTTTATTTAATTAATCATCAGATATTTAGAAATTTGATTAGTGTATATATTTAACAACAAAAGTTGCACAACACATCCAAGGAAGGATTTTTTCATTGTCATTAACCAAATTTATAACATATAGCAAGAAACTCACATAATACAGAAATTATTACACATAAATTGATTCAAAGAATGTCATAGGAAGATTGGCATTTTAACAAATAACTATACCCCCTCTAAAAACTAAATTGTACTCCTATGATACGCGGTGACGGTTAGGAGGTGGTCGACCCATAAGTTGTGTCCTTACCAAGAATCACACAACGTGGCCAAAAAAGTTTTTATTCCAAATTCAACTAGTCAAAGTTTTATTCTACTGAATCTTTTGGAGATATTCGATTGTCTCGAGCAGTGTTTTTCAACATTTTCCATGACAAGACCCCCCCTAGTATAAAAAAATATTTCGCTACCCCCCAACTCTTTTTCCCATGTATTTGAAAAACACTGGTCTAGAGCAAGATTAGAATATTTTCCATGTATAATCAGTTATTCCCTGGTAAATTACCCATTAAAGGTAAAACCTAGCCTAAATTTTAGTCTGCTTGTGACCGATGAATGGCAAGAATTTTTCAACCAACCCATAATTAAAAAAACTTTGGGCGCGGTATTAATACAATCAATATTGAATTATATAGAATACAATTAGTATAAGACCCGATAAAGAGTGTCATCAAGAAATTCGATAATTTTACAAGGTTGTACTGTACAATGACCCTCAAACCTGTTTTCTATTAAATATTCAAAGAAAATTATTTAAATTGTATATTTACTTTGAAATTAATCTGAGAAACAATGTTGATGAATCATAATTAAAGGGATTAAACTTCTATTATTTCAGATACTATGAATGTACGTTGATAAAAAATCTGTTTATTGGGCCAAAAAAACCATGACTGACGTTCAATCTGTTGTCTCTTGTATTTAATTTAGCACCCAACAGCGGCCTCCTCAATTAGTTTAAACAAATGTTTATATGTAAAAAAAGTGCTTGGAACAAATTTTTATTAATTTTTTCTCCACAAGTCTAGTTTCCCTCTTATTGCTATAACTTCAAGGGAATACTCCTTACTGTCTACTCAACCTTCTGGCAAGAGGTCACGATGCACCACTCCATTGTAATAGGGAAAAAAACAGTGAGCAAAACTCACATTTGACCGAATTTGACCTCTTCCATTTGCATGACTGAGCTTTGATTTTGATTCTATAATCATGTACCCATGTAGGTCAACAGTTGATTATTTTGAGCAAATCTGGATTACTGGAGAGCTCCTTTGGTCAATAGCTATTTTTTTGAAGTCAAAATTCAACCAATGCGAAAATTTCGCTGAATACACGTTTCATGTCCAAAAAATGACATGAAATAAACTACCCGATATGCCAACGCGCTTAGCAACTTTTTCAATAGTAATTTGACAATTTTCTTCACTATTTCAACGTTTTCATCGGTTGTTGACGAGCTGTTTCGTCCAGAGCTTCTTTACCTTTTTTAAAGGTGAGATTATACAGCAAATAAAATAAAATAAGGAACTAATTAAAATAAGTTAAGAAATAAGGACAAAAAAACATTGATTATAGAGATGAATCAAATAAAATAAGAAGTAAGAGTAAACCAATAAAATTGCAGCTTTGTTTGTGTTTTGTGCAAGCTTAGTGAATTCCACTTTTTGTTTTGGCTCAATGAGGGGTGAGAATGTTGTGTATGTGAAAGTTTTTCGTTTGAGCTATTTTAAATATCAAAAATGTCGTGATCTCATGATCAAGTACTTCGTTGGGTTACATGAATAATAATTGAAACCTCAGAACATTTAGAACATAAATATCTGGGTCATGCGCATTATCGGTTTCCAAACAAATTAAAATAAAATAAAACAAAAAGATAAAAGTTGGCCATCTTTTGTACTAATTCTTATTTACTGTTTTATCTTATTTCTTGTATAAACGCTTCATAGAGATGCTTATGTTCATCTTTATTATTTTAATTTATTTTATTCCTTATTTTATTTTATTTGCTGTATAATCTCACCTTAAGAGTTTGTATAGTTTCCACGAACTCAGTTGAACATAAAAAAAAGTGCAAACAGTCGAATTTTATTGTAGATATTCTTGCCTCTAATGGTTTAGTAAACATTCGTAATAATAATACATAATAATATGTGTTGGCGTTCATTTAATTTGGTCGCACAATGTTTACAAAACGGAACGATCCCGGTATAGATTTATCAAATTAATGACATTCTTGTTCGTCCAAGCCATTTGAAAGCACGGTCTAACTGTCAGACTGTCTGAATCACAACTTAAGCCGCGAGAGGCCAGTGGCTGGCACGTCCACCAATTAGCATGCCAATTAGCAAACAGCGGCATAGTGTGGACGCGGCTTTAGACAATATATGTAATTCAATTAATAGTCCAGTAAATGAAGGAGGAAAAAAGGCAAAGTTAACATTAATGACGCCCTGTTTTCGTCTTCCGGTTGGGAGTTGCATTTGGTACATCATTAAACATGAGACAAAGTTCTGCATGAAAACGCGTGCGAGGGCGGAGAAAATGGCCCCAAAAGACCAGGAAAATAGGTTTTCAGCCAATATCTCCTAAAATATGGCAGTTAGGAATTTTCGGTTCGGATAAAAATTGAAGCTCGGGTAATTTTCAGTAGTAATAACCCAAGGGCATTGATAATTGTTCGAAAAAATTTTATGACAGATGTCGAAAGCTTGTTGCTTGGAAACAGACCGACGCCGTAGGCGGAGGTCTGTTGCCTATAAGCAACAAGCTTGAGAAAGTTGTCATAAAATTTTTGAGCATTTATCAATGTCCGAGGGTTATTCGGATAGAAAATTTTTTGCTTATTATAGAAAAAGAACAGATCTTAAACAATTTATCTAAAGGTGCAATTAACAAAGGAACAATTAGAAAAGTTAAATGTGACATTTCGAAATATTAAATATTTGAAACTTCAAAGTCGAAATAAATCAATATGCATCCATAGCAACGTGTGAAAACAGCCCCAAGGTCTGTTTTCAGTGTTGACATGATTGGGTGAAATTGTTCATATGATCAAAAATGAGGAAATTTGATTAGTTCTAGGAACTGTCAAAAAATTTTCTACAAAAATGGTCCTCATGATTTTTTTCGCAACAATAATATTTTCTGCAAAAAAATCGGGTTGAAATACCGGAAATTTTGAGACTTGTGAAATATGCAAGAAATATGAGCTGGAGGATGTTGGAAATCCATTATTTTCAAGGTTTTGGATTGTGGAAACCAATTGTAGATGGCGCCACCTCATTTTACAGATTGGGAAAATCCTCGGTGCCATAAATGAGAAACCCTGTAACCAGACACTTTTGATGGATATTTATGTTTCCGAGGGTCTTGTTTTCCTCTCAGATGAGGCCTCAAGATATACTTATTAGGAAAACGGGCTATAAGATTAATTCTAGCGAGATGGACCTCACCAGTGGACCTGAATCTAGCAACAATCAGCTTTGCACATGTGGCAAAATACTGAAGTTCATTAGGCTTTTGGTAAGGAAAACTGAAAATGCCGCAAGAGTGAAGAATATTTACCCATAATACTCAGCAACAATTTCTTGCAGATTCTCCGCAAATTTTTGCAAATTTTTTTGCAACCAGACTGATTGAGGTTTTTGGAATAACGAGTTATAAACGTTCTCCATGTTTCATTTATTATAGAAAAATATATATTTTTTAATTAATTTATTTATCAACGGGAGAACCCAATATAATGATACAAGAATAATACATTATAAGTAGACTAAAATATCACATAGAAAATTTTTAACAAAAGTACAAGAGATTCGCGGGTTAATTGTCCGTGAATTGATGAAAAAAGTATATAAAAATACATTGGAATTATGACATAAATCTGTTCGTCACCAGTCATCATCTGATTCTTGGTCAAGTACTTCTTCTAGGTCTAGAGCTCCCTCTAGCTCTACCTCGTCAACAACTTCTTCTGAGTCTACAGTTTCCTCTAATTCTACCTCTTGGGATAACATTTTATCGCTGTCTTTATAATTCGAACACTGGCGTGACTCACACGAACCACAAATAGATGAGCAGACGACACGAGCGCCACGTAGAGCACACGCGCGGCGAACGACGGAGGAAGGAAAGTAATAAATTATAGCGTATACATTTAGATATACTGGTTTTTCCCCGGGGTATCAAAGGTATGACTTATATACATCGATGGAAAGGTGGGAATTCCCCCATTACACTAGTTAAGGTGTTAAAATGTTAGAAATAAAGAGCAGGGAGAAAAAAACCTCAAAAAAAAAGTGCGTTTTTTCCTTGTGCCCGCGTTTTCTAATTTTATTGAAAAATGGACGACTTCGTCAAAAAAAGTAATTGCACAATCGAAAAGTAGACATTCTTAGCTTTCAAATGATGTATCATAGAGACCAATCGGATCATGTATAAATTTTTAATTGATGGTTGTTCACAAAATTTCCCCGCGATCCAAAAACAGCAAAAATTTGGGATTCAATAAACAACGATTAAATGAAAATTAAAAAAAATTAGGGTATACAAATTTCAGGGATGACAAAGGACCTTATGAGGACCCATAATCAAGAAAATGTTGAGTAAATTAGTGCAATACAAAAAAAATAGGAACAAATTCCTGGCGAGGTCAAAATTGCCCGGGAGCAGAAAGTTTGACACGTGTTCCGATATGGCCAAAAGAGTCAAGCGTGACTCAATTCACAGGGTATGATAGCAGCAGAATTCCTCTTTCACATGAATTTTGAATCATGAGAAAATATGCATTTTTCACAAAGTTATTGAATGATTTGTCCCCCACTATTGTGTAAATACACGGACTGTGCTCTCCGGCATACAGCACAGAAGCTCATTATTCGAGGTGCGCTTGGTGCCGTTTTTCTCGAAACCGGTCAAATTTTCGAGAAAAATCATAAGGCCCATTTTTGTAGAAAATTAACTGAACTTTAATTTTTATCCTAACCAAAAATCTCCAACTGCCATAGTTTAGGAGATATTGACTAAAAACCTATTTTTCTGGTCTTTTGGGGCCATTTTCTCCGTCCTCGCATGCGTTTTCATGCAGAACTTTGTGTCATGTTTAATGAGGTACCAAATGCAACTTCCAACCGGAAGATGAAAATAGGGCGTAATTAATGTTAACTTTTTCCTTTATTTACTGCAATATAAGAAGAGTATGCTTGAACTTTTTTTCTCGCCTTATAGTGTGATCTAAAAATTATTTTACTATTAAACTGATTGGAAATCAATGATTCACTAATCAGAAAAAAGATCGAATTTGTTGAAAGAATAAAAAAGGAAAGACAAGAACATTAACGCTCCATTCTTATTAACATCTACCAATGCAACGGGAGTATTTGTGTTGGTTACTAAAAAAATACCGCCGTTCTTTACTAGCCCTGGCCTGGTGACCTGGGCACTGCAACCATATATGGACTAACTGCAATCTCGCTGTAAAATAATTGCCAACAAAACATCGACAATCGAAGGTGAGTCAGTTATTATGTGAGTAATGTTGTTACTTAAACGATCTTTTACTTTTTTTATTTGCGGCAGGCGGACAACCCCGATTTTTGGGCGCCATATGTTTTAACAGTGGCACAGATACTTCTAGGACAAATTCACACGATGTATAAATTTAAAAAATGAAAAAATTACAGACACATTTTTTGGAAAAATTAGTGAAAAATCAATCCTAATCGAAAGGGGAATCTATCGGCAGCGATTTGACAAAGTAGCGAAGTATCTTTGGCAAAGAATTTTGAGGTAATGGATGTATTGAAAATTAAGAAAAAAATAAATCATGTAGATTAATGTTGAACTGTTGAAAAAATATGGATTGAATGGAAAAACTAATTGATAAGAAGTCTAATTTAAAGCTTTCCTTATTGAAATTCGGTTGCTACCACTAAAATATCGGATAAAAATCCATCTCTCGCTTTTCTATCCTTCTATGACTGACATTGTCTCTCTGCTTAGGTAGTCGCGTGCCGTTCCATTGTTGATACAACGCTCGCCGGTCTCCCAGTTCAGTACTGACGAAGCTTATAGAGTAGTACGTGAACCAAAATCCGCTTGGACCGCTTGGCTACCTACATGTTGCGGAGCTTTCATATTTCTAATAAAATTTTCGTTATGTGAACTTAAACGTGAGGGCGTAGGGAAACAAAAAAATATACAAAGCATAATTGTGCAAGGTCGAATTTAGTAGATGCCCCTTTAGACATTAATCAGGTTTTCGAATATAGCTAGGCTTAAACACATTATACAGTGTGGAAACCACTTATGGAATAAAATTCTTTATGTCATTATTTAAGAAAATTATAAAAAATGCCGAGACACGTCAACTTTTGAATTGAGTTGTGCGTTATGTAAACATAAATGTAAATGTACAGGGTGATTCATGCAAGTATGCCATAGTCGGTGTTGTTTTTTTTAATTAAACACCCTGTATATTTGCATATTTTTGTAATCCTCTTAATGAACCGATTCCAACAAACTAAATAATGTATGGTCAATTATGCAGGGTGAAATTTTTATTTTTACAGTTATTAAAAACATACATAAAATACCTGATGTATTTGATTTTAATACATTAAAATAAATGCTCAAAATGTTCTCCAACTAGTTGTTGGCAATAGCACAGTCTCCTATAGAACTCCTTAACTTTGTTTAAAGTTTGAGGTGAAATATTCCGTATTTCTGTAGTTATCCTGTCTTTGAGGTCTACAATGCTAGTTGGTTATGTTGCATGAACTTTGTTCTTGAGATAACCCCACAGAAAAAAATCTAACTACACTGCAATAATAAGACCCATGTTAACGTATGGAGCAATTGCATGGGGACCGAAGGTTCTACAAGCAACGGCCATCCAAAAATTATATCAAATACAGCGAATGGCTTGTTTAAACATCACAGGAGTCATGAGAACAACACCAACCGCAGCAATGGAACTAATTACTGGTCTGATCCCTCTGGACCTGCACGTCAAGGAGATTGCGTTAATGGCCATTGGACGATTGCGCACGGCTGTTGTAAACCCCGAAGTAGGAGTAGGCCAATTGAGGTTAAACCTATGGCAGGAAGCGCTCACTGCGCTACCTCTGCTGCAGGCAGCCAACGATGCAATTGAATCCAGGTTTTTGTTTAACAAACCCTACAAAATTCAAATAAAACAGAACACAGAGCCAGATGCTGCAAATGCAATACGCATATATACAGATGGTTCAAAAATGAAAGAAGGCTCAGGATGTGGAGTTTACTCGAGAGCACTAAGCCTAAAGATTAAGTGGGGAATGGGAAACAATACCAGCGTGGTTCAAACAGAACTGGCTGGTATCTCAATTGCCACAAAAGAACTAACCAGAAGAGAAATTTCTGGCAAAAACATAATAATCTGCACTGATAGTAGACAAGCCCTATTAGCCTTGAACAGACAACGTGTTATATCGAGGCTAGTACTAGAGTGCCACCAAGATTTAGCTGACGCCTCGGCAGATAACAATATTATCCTGAGGTGGGCACGACAGGAGTAAAGGGAATCGCATTGCTGATTCTTTAGCCAGGGAAGCCGCTGGACTAAAAATTCTTGGACCCAGTGACACCTACGGCCTAACGACGGCAAATGCGGAACTAGCCAAACGTTACACCCATGCTCAATCCCCTAAGAGATGGGATGGAATCAAAGGATGCAGTCTTGCCAGGATCACCCTGGGCGACCCTGAGAAGCTGGCGCCGAAGAAGTATTTGGCGATGACCAGGAAAAACCTGCGTTTAACAGTAGGATTTCTGACTGGTCACTGTCAACTAAGGAAACACCTCCATACTATGGGGCTAGTGGACACACCTCTATGCAGGATGTGTGAACAGGAAGATGAAACTGTCAGGCATGTCTTATGCGAGTGTCCGGAGCTATCGTCAATAAGAGAGTGTGTGTTCGGTGAGTCTTGGCCTACACCTGCCGATATAAAGGAGATGTCTCCTAGTGACCTGTCCACCTTACTGAGAAGGACAGGATGGACAATGACCTAGGAGGACAAGTCCTCGGGAGGATGTACAATGGGTCACATGTGGCCTAAGTGCTGTGAGCCTACACACTCACCCTCCCTGCTCTACAGATACAGATAAAAGGCTTAGCACAAAAAAAATATGTTGGTTTGGTGAAGCCTAACTTTGTACTTTACATCTGATGTTTTCCACTGTTATTCGCTACACACTGGATTGTATGTAAAGGTTATGGCCTTTGTAGAAGCTTTGTAGGGCCGGCACTCACAAATATAGGTAGATTGATTGGAATCTTTGAGGAACCTCCTAGGGAACGTTGTACTCCTAGGGACAGTTTTACTCCAAGAGACCGTTTTGCTCCTAGGGACCGTTGTAGTCGTAGGGACCGTTTGCTTGTACTCCAATGAACTGTTTTACTCCAAAGGACTGTGTGTACTCCAAGGAACTGTTGGACTCATAGGGACTGTACAGTAATCCAGATTCTTATAAGATAACGGCAACTGATAAAAAAAATTATAATCAAAGCATTGCTGCACAGCTCCACACTACTTATTCAATTGGCGACAGACGATGAGAGAAGCCCTGCCGGTATCTTCACCGTTCTTATTTAAAGACACTTCAAAATTTTAAATTTCGCGGTAAAATACATTAAGATTATTGGTTTTTGGTCTATTAGTTTATTCCATCATGAATCACAAAAGTAAAAAAAATTATCAATTCGAATGCAACATTTTTAGGAAATATCTATAGACTATTCCACCAAAAATCAAAATTCTGAAGAAATTCATTGATAAATATAAAAGTTGCAAGGTTGAACGCAACGTTTACGTTTCAAGTGGAAGAAATTGGTGGGGCTACCGATAATGTTGAAAGAAAAATTAAATTGAAAAACATGTGGATGTTCTATTTAACCTACGTCGATGGTATGTGCAAACAAAAGATGACTAACGTAAAATTCTATTCTTCGTTAATGTCTCATCGGTGTCGCGATGAGTTGGTTTGGTAGTCGATAATCGTGTCTGGTGACAAGTTAATCGATACACTTACACACTGAAAGAAGTTTTTCGTAATGATTACGATTTTATTTAAAATTTTCAGTTAGTTGACGACTTGCTTTTTTAAATTTTAATGTCGGTAAATATTCTAACTGACAAAAATTTAAACACTCAATTTGGAATTTAATGTATAACGCACGTTGATATATAGGGTGATTCATAACTATTGGGACCTAGGCTAAGGGTAGATTGTTTGGACCAAAATATGGCGATAGGACCAAAAATATTGCCGTGGAAAAAGATAATAATTTTAAAATATTGCTATGGAAAAAGACAATAATAATTTTACTGTATATTTATCGATTGTTATTAAAATCGCCACAGAGGAATAATTTTATACAGGCAATATTATTTTATGTATGTTTTGACATTTTGTTACAGGGGGAGCCTCGGATTTCTGATGATGAAATTGACTGGAAACTTTTTAATGATTTTTATTAAAACATATGACATAAACATGATTTCTAAATAATATTGGTACTCTTGTTCAAACACGATATTCTCATTTGTTTTCGAGAATAACGCAATTGAACAGTTCATAGTATCGGAAGGGTATAAAATAATAGCGCTTTTGTGCAAATTTTGATATCAATCGATAAATATATAGTGAAATTATTAGCAAAAAAAACTAAAAAAATTCAACTTTAACGCCCTTTATCTTTTTCCACGGCAATATTTTAGTGAGGTCTATTTGGTCCTATCGTCATATTTTGGTCCAAACAATCTTCCCTTAACCTATTTCCCAATAGTTATATATCACCCTGTATATTAAGTAGCATGAAAAATATCTAATATTCATGTATGTATTTTGGGGTGACATTCACTGAGACCTAAAAGATCTATTGTGCCCCCTTACTTCTACTCAGTTTCTGAGGAGAGTCTCAGAAACTATTAGTTCCTTTAGTCCTATTTCCCGGAGGGATTTTAGGATGTCTACAGGCTTCAACTTAGTTAAATGTTCCTCTTCTATCCAGTAATCTCCTAGGTGCTGTGCTCTAGGATTCTGAAGTGCTGTGCAGTTGGAAAGTATGTGGATGGAGGTTTCTTCTTCCATTCCACAAAATCTGCATTCTTCTTCCTCCACTATTTTGAGCTTTTTCAAGTACCCATTCAGGCGACAATGTCCCGTTAGGATACCTGTTAAAACTCTTGGCGCAGTTTTACTTTGACTTATGCATTCATTTGATCTCAACAGTCACCCAGAGGAGTCTTTGATACTAAATCTTTCCAATGCTCAGATCTTCTCCTTTTCTCGGCTTTACTTATTTCTTCCAATATTACATTGGGGCTGATTCCGCAAAAGGGTTCAGACCCCCAGAAAGGTATTTCAGTCCCCCTCTTTGCTAGTTCATCTGCTATTTCATTTCCTTCTATTCCAGTGTGTCCTGGAATCCATAGTAAGGTGACTATATTGTTCTCGCCTAGTTCATTGAGTTTGTCTAGGCATTCCCACACCATTTTGGAACTGATTACACAAGAGCTCAGTGCCTTAATGGCTGCTTGACTATCCGACATTATGATAATCCTTTATCTTCTGTATCCTTTATCAATATTGAACTGAGCGCACTTTCTTATGGCGTGGATTTCCGCTTGAAAGATACTTGGGGGTTTTCCCAAGCTTTCAGAGTGTTTGGTTCCTGGCCCGAACACTCCTATCCCAGTTCCTCCTATTGCTTTTGAGCCGTCTGTGTACCATTGAATGGCATTCTTTCCAAGTCTGGTAATGGTATTTGAATCCCATTCCTTCTTGTTGCTCAATTCCGTAACGAACTCTTTGAGAAGTTATACTTTTTCATCATACCGTCTTGTGGCATGTCCCAGGTTGTTTGATTTCTAAGAAGTGAGGGGGTGGTTTTTTTTAATGATTCTCTCTCTACTTAGTCTGTATCTTGTTCTTTCTGCAACGCTTTCCACCACCATATGTAGAGGAGCGATGTTGAGAATCACTTCCATGGCTGCCGTTGGGCATGTTCTCATTGCTCCTGTAATATACAGGCTAGTCTTTGAATTTTGGAGAGGTTTTCTCTCGTCGTCAATAGGCTAGTTCTACTACTTCACGCAATGGCTCCATAAGTGATGATTGGTCTCACTATGGCAGTGTACATCCAGCTTAGGATTTTGGGGTTACACCCAACCCCAGTTTCTTCCTGCCAGATTTCTGCACACCAATAGAGCCATTTTTGCAATTAAGATGTGAGCGATGTTATGTTGGTACATTCGTTTAATTTTTAGGTTTTTTGAAAATCTTTTCGTTGACATTTTTTTAACAAATCACTTACAGTAATAATTTCTTGGCGCATTTCGATTAGGATAGTGAGACATGTATGAAACTTAAATAGACAGATAAAAAATACTATCAAGAAATAAAATGAGATGGAAAAGTGTATAGGGAACAATACATACAGTATGGAACAAATGATAGGAATAAATTCATTATTTTGTAAACCGTTTTAGGGGAAAATCCTGAAACCTGTCGATTTTTATTTTTAAATGGGCGCTTCGTCAGAACACTTATTTTTAGCGTCATCTATGTATGTGAACGTGATAACGTCTTCAATAGAATTTTTGAATAAAAAAGTGAGTCTTGCAATACAACATTTGAAAGGTCTTTTAATTACCTATTCTTCAAGTATCCCCATACAAGAAAATCAAGAGGAGTTTAATCAGGGTACCTTGGTGGCTCAATTGCAAACAGTATATTGGTGCAGCTGGAGAATTCAATCTATAGATTCAGAAGACGACAATAGATCTGAAAAGATCGCAGTGGAATGTGCCGATTAGCCACCTCATAAAATCTAATCTAATGTATTTACTTGTTTGACTTATCTATCGATCATTTTTTTTCAATAAACCTTTAAGTAGTAAACTTTGACGTATCTAATCAGATAAGAAATGAAATAAACAACCAGTCTTCTCTTCTAATATCAAACAAAAGTCTTGATAATAAAACAGTTCTTTTATAACAAAACAAGTAGTCAATAACTACAATGAAACTCATCAACTAAGTCTATTAAATTATTAAAGAATACCATACCTACTCAGAGCTCTATTAGAAGTTAGAGATGTGAACAAAATATACCAATCTAATGAAAGACTTCAGTTCATATCACACGCCATTATTTCGAATTACTTTGAAACTAGCTCCTTGAGAAGCACAAAATGTCCAAAAAATCGGACGTTTTTGTGCCCGAGTGCAATCTCGTTAAACTTGCGAGATCTTGGCTGAAAATTGTGCAATTTTTCGGCCGAGATCTCGTGAGAACGAGATTGCATTCCCTAAACCCGGTCCGTACCTGAGTTCACAAGTGTAGTGTAGAGTTGATCATGACTCCAAAAAGTGTGCAATTATGGTGTTTATGAACAGTTAAAATTTTACAAATTTCCAATAATTTATTAAATAATTAAAAATAAACCAATTTCAATCAACTTTAGAGCCCTATAGCTCGTTAACGAAGAGCGTAATGAAAAAATGTCACATAGAGTATCATAATTATTTTTAGCCTCTTTATCATCATTAAAATTTCTGGTCCTTGGAGACCCTATATATGAAAAATTAATTCAGATATAAATAATGTTGATTAGATTAATTTTATTGTAAACAATTTTGATAAAATTCAGGTAATAAATTGAACAGTGTAAAATGAAATCTTATTTTTATCAATGTAAATATCTTCTGTAAGTTCCTTGTGGCATTACTTATTCTTTTGGGAATCAAACCACAATAATGTTTTTTATTTTTTATTTCGACGTTTCGGTAGCGTTCCAGCTACCGTTGTCAAGATAGGGACCAAAAATTATTTTATTAATTTTATTACTACCTAGTTAATCTTTTCAACGGTAGCTGGAACGCTACCGAAACGTCGAAATAAAAAACATTATTGTGGTTTGATTTATCAATGTACTTGCAATGTACAATATACTTGCAGCTGAACATTTCTACCTGATATTTTTTTATTTGCAGTAATGACTTATCTATATCTGTTTATAAAAAAAAATTAGTCATGCTTGTTCGTTTTACGTAAATACTTCTAAAAATATTGCAAATTGGGAATTTTACACCGTATACGGAAATAATGAGTTCCTTTAAAATGTTTGATTGAAACATTTTTTCTATGAAATTAAGATTATGATACAATCCAATCAAAATCAAGGTGTAGTGGTCATTGAATGAATTTATTTGAAAGCTGTAAACTTCTTCTTTTCGATTATGTATAATTTTATGATTGGGCTGTAACTGGTAGCCTAAGCTCTAGCAGCGGACGTGATTCTCGGTACCTTTTGAATTAGGGAACCACAAGAAGCAAATATTTTCCATAAAAAATGTTCTAGTTTCTATACGCATGATAGAAATTTGATATATTTTTTTGAGCACTCCAACAACCAAACCAAACATTCAGTATCAACGGCTGCTAAAGCCGCCTCCATCTAAACTGCTACAAAAAAATAACGAATAACGAAATATTAAATTTCACAAAAAATGTTGTAGACTTTATATCAAAACAATAATTGGAAAATTAGGATCTGCAAAAATTGTACAAAAGTATAACTATTCACGATGATGCGTTTATGTCGTGAGCCGCCATTATATGCGAGTAGAATACTATATTTTGTCCACGACTATGAATTAGGTATCCCTTTTTTGTCAAACTAAATCACTATAGTTTATTACAAAAAACTACTAATTATTAATAATTACTTCTTATGTTATTGAACAGATTATATATTTAATATCGCATATTATCTTCATAGCCCGATGATTTATGGCTCTGACTTGTTGAAGTGAGAAATTTTAGACATGGGATCGAATCCCCATTGCGATGAAAATGTTTATTCAATATATGTATATGAATAATCTTCAATATATGTGTCATGTGACCTTTTCATAATCCACATCTATTATACACACGTAAAATGTTAAAATTATCAAATAATCGTGGACAATAGTATATTATTAAACGAGCAATTTATGATAGCCATAATTCACGATGGGTGACGTTTGCGTCACGAGCCGCAGGCGATTGGCGCAAGTCACTCAAGTGAATTATGGCCATAAATTGCGAGTAGAATACTATACTTTGTCCACGACACTTAATTTATTTATTAATAAATAAAAGTCAGTAGCGATTTGGCATATTACTAACCTCAAAATGTTGTGGCAGCTACTTCAAATAATTTGACATATATAGAGAAGGGCGATACTGTAGAAAGTATCAATACAACGTACCGTTATAAATATATTGTTTTAAAATACTTAATATTAGAAAATATCGCTATGAAAGGTATCAATACTAAAAATTACAATATTTTATAGATACGATATATGTCAGAAACAAATTTCCTGAACAAAATACACAGATTTAATAGTTTATTCCATATTGTACCCCCATCTCTAGTCGTGAATTATGAACCATAATACAATACAGTGTATTATGAACCATAATTCACGACAGTTGATATATGGGTACCATATACCTTTAGTTAGGAGGTAAAATATTGACTTATTATTAGGTGGTCGTGGACAAACAATTTTTTCCACTACTATCCAAATTTAAGGCAAAAATTGAAAATAAAAACGTATAAACAAATTATGTTTAAAACGTTTATTACTCAACCTCCCCAGTAAATGAATCATTTTCGAATGAATTACATCGCCTCGGCAACTGATATCGATAAATTTGTCATCAAATTTATGACTACCAATAATAAATCTTGTAAAAAGTGCGAATTGAATAACAAAATAATTACAAGATTACAGCGTATCAGAGATGAAACGGCTTTATTTCGAATTCTAACTAAAAATAAAACACTTCTAGTTTTAAGAATAGAACGACTTGCACTAATTTAAGAACCGAGGAAAATAGTTTGCAGGATTAACTGAAATACTGTTGGGATTGGCTAAATAGTTGAGTTATTTCAACACCTTTTATCCGTTTTATTGTATAATTCTACAAAATTGGTTTAAATCTTTTAATACTAAATTTTTGGTTAATATTAATAGGAAATTATGTTTAAATGACTTTTGTATTTTTCGTATAATTTAGGTAAAGTCAGTGTGAAATTAAAAATCAAACGAAAAGTTATTTATGGACCATAAATATTTCTTTTATTAGGCATAAAGCCGTCGGCGACATTTATACAGGGACAAAACTTGACTATAAGCATTACTAGCTATAATGTAACATACAGGGTGTCATTTAAAATTGATGTCATATTTGAGATTCTTAATTTAGATTTACCCCTGAAGATGATAATATTTTTGAGGCCATTTCTGGATTCCTAGTTCGCCTCGGCCATTAAAAGTTGGGATTTTCTGTAACGTTTTGTTTTTGAATAATTCCGTAATACTGCGCAATATTTTGAAAAAAAAAATGGAATTAATAATACTCATGAACATTATATTCAGCAAAGATAAAACAAGATCAAATTTAATCGTCTCTCCGCGTCAAATCGACCAACAGTTGTAATCGACCCCCCCAATTTTG
>CAJUYI010000169.1:146455-157270 GCA_910591695.1 Galerucella pusilla
CGGTGCTAGAGATCGAGTGGAAATAATTGGCGCACCCTGTATATTTTTGTAATCCTCTTGTAGAGGAGAATAGAACAATAATGAATAGGGAGTTCCTTTTAAATAACTGTGCTGGGTGACTATAGGGGGGAGGGGGTTAAAGTTACAACCTCTACATATGAGCAAAAAGACGTCCCCCTTTATATGACTTTTGACGTGTTTTATCATGCTACAATTTTTCATTGAATTGCTCTGTTTAAAAGACAACCCCCGTATGAATTATTTGTAAAGATCTGTATGTTTTTCCGATTTGATTTTCTTTTTCTACAATTACAATATGTTTTCCACGAACTGCTTGTCTCGAATAGGAGGACATCCGGTTGAAAATCATTAAGTATATAAGTTTGCCTTACTGAGAAACCTTATATAAGCAGTTTTCTAGACCGATGTATTCAAATAAAGCTTTACTTTCATTAATAAAATTAATAATGCTCCTTCTTTTAACCATATTTCTTGTAGATCTAGAGGTCGATAGTAAAAAAACGCTCTGTACTTTTTATTTCACTGAATGACTTAATTAAACCCAATTACCAAATAAATAGAACACCCATTTTATTAAGATTAAAATATGTGTACTCGACATAAACTTGCATCTAACAAACCATTAATTACTGACGACTGGTGCAGTAAATAAATCAAAATTGAACTAATTGATACAGTGTGACCCAACAAAAATAACATTAGATATTTTCAGTGTTTATAATATACAGGGTGGTGGAATATAGTTGTAGGGATTTGCGTCATTCCATTTTAAAGTTTCTGTAAATATTTTGTTTGAGAAGTTTTGTCGTTAATGAGATACAGGGAGTTGACTTTTTTTGTAATAAACGAATGAAGACATTAGGCAAATATCTAGTTAGGAATCATACATAAATAAATAGAATCAGACAACCTGGGACATGCCACAAGACGGTATGATGAAAGAGTATAACTTTTCAAAGAAATACTATAGTTGAAATAATACCCTTCTTGGTGTGCGTCATCGATTGTGACGCATATCCGGGTTTTCGGCATGTCGTTTATTTTATTTGCCCGTTTTTAGGACATTTTTTCCAGAATTACGAACTTTACAATTGACAGATGTTACCTGTCAACTTTGACTTGGCGCATTTTAAGATATTTCAGAAGCAGAAGTGATTGCTATCCAAAGTTGTTATTCAACTACAAAAATAAAAAAATTCCCTATGGTTCCAACTTTATGGCGAACATTGTATATATGTAATCAACTGAAAGAGAATTACTGAAATTGAAAATGTCCATTGGATTCGAGAAACGTCAAAAAGTAATCAGGTATAATATCACAATAATGGGAAGACATTGAAAATACACGTACTGACATACATGTCAATCAAATCTTTACTAGACCAATTACCCGTCATCTAAAAAGATTTGATAAACAAACTTGGACGAACGAGAAAATGCGTAGGAAAATGTTTTTTTTATGAGGTCTACATTTGTGTGCTTACACATAATATTATACAATTTTATGTGGGAAGTCGTGCTCATAAAAACGTTTTAAGGTATAATTAGATTGTTATAGCAACATAACAAACGCAAACTTGTTAAATTAAC
Source organism: Galerucella pusilla (assembly GCA_910591695.1). Classification (NCBI taxonomy): domain Eukaryota; kingdom Metazoa; phylum Arthropoda; class Insecta; order Coleoptera; family Chrysomelidae; genus Galerucella; species Galerucella pusilla. The sequence continues at coordinate 148,067 of CAJUYI010000169.1, forward strand.
CCATTAACTATTAAAATAAATTGAAACTAACTCTAATAAATCATTTGTTTTTATGGATTGTAGGTGGTGGTTTAACAAAGACAAAGGTTTTTTTGTATTATACCGTTTCTGCCAAGAGCTGTAACAATTTTCAGGTATAGAGAACAAAGTGAAAATTATTTTTGTTAAAAATTAAACACTCGATATTCAATTTCAAATAATAAACGAAAATTATTCGACTTCAAATGATTAATCCTCAGTTATTGATGTTAAATAATAATTTTAAGTTGAAATCACCACTTTTATTCAGTACAATAGGGAACAATGTTTACAGCAAACAATACCAACGGCACTTTCCATTTTAATTTATATATTTGACATTGTTAAATATTGTTCGAATGAAAGTTTTGACGTTACAAACTATTCCTGTCAGATCAATAATAAAAAAATTGTCATTTAGACATGATTTAGATATTAATTTAGACCATAGATTTAGACTTCGTTTCTCGAGTTGTTAATGTTGCCACAGTAACTTTAAAACACGCGCGTTTTTTAAAGTTCGATTTAAACACGCTGAAGCGTGCTTTAAATAGGTAAAATGGTTCACCAATAAAAAAAAATCATTTCAAACTACTCCTATAAATAGCGTCATTGAGTATGTCCATTTCAAATTTAAGAGTTGAAAAACTTTGTACAAAAGAAACTAAGAAAGAAACAGACGCCACGCGACTGTCACTGCAATTTTTTGATGTAATAATTTGCAACGAGCCTGGATTCATTATCGATAGTCCGATATTGAATTTCAGATAGGTTTTGAAAAGTATTGATGTAGAGCAACAAAATTTACATTTTCGATTTGTTATCAAATGTTGGGAAGTAGATCAAAAACGCTCGAGAATACTGCCGAAAATGAGAGCTATGCCGCGCGGCGTATGCACTCTGCATTTGATTTACTTAATCTTTTGCATTTACTAATCATAATTACGGTTTCAAATTCAAAATTGGACTATCTAGAGTGCATCCAGACCTACTGTTTTTAAAAATAAGATTCGATTGCCTAATGCTTAGTTTATTATGGACATACACAAAGTTTTACAGTCTAATAAAAGAGAATTTACTGAAAATGCAAGGAAACACGGGGAATCACTCGTGTAAATAAGGCAATATTGGCTGTTTTAACGGTATACCTGCGATTTATTTGTCGCATGGACGAACTCTCTGTACCGAAATCATACTTTTCGACGTCACAACCAATAGCAATGCATTTACAAAAGCCAAGAAAACATTGTTGTATTCTGTGTAAAAATTTTTATTTAAAATTGCAAAGCGCTTTCGGCTATTAAGCCATCTTCAGTGCTATACCTGCAAGTAAGTAATAATAGTTGGAAAATTTTAAAAATGATATTAGTAAAGAATTAATTACTCGTCAGATGATACAAGAACCCTAATTAAATGTCTACAACACATTAACGTCACAATGATAAAATTACATTAAATTTAAAAATATCCACTGATTGGGATTAAACTGTCTTAATGTTTTGAACATTTTTAATTCTAATTATAATCTTCAGCTACTACACGAACACGTGTTAGTAGACCGGAAAACGAAGTGACACTACTTCAATTTAAAACTAACAAATGACAATTGAAGTGGACATAGAACTCAAGCTATCCAACATGAGCATAAAAATAAAATCATTGTAAATCAAGTGATCTGGTAATGTCCCAAAACAAATATGTAAATTTCCTAAATAAATTATAAATAAATAAATTTGATATATTAAGGTCTAATGAGAACCCATCAAATCATAAGATGCCTGAAAAGATTAAGGGTCTAATGAGAACCCATTGCTAAATCTAATTCAAAATAGAAAACTCACAAATAGGTCAAAAGAGATTCCAAAAGCAAATAAATTAATTTGAAAATTATAAAATATTTGTGTAAATCAATGAAAGTAATTATCTGAGCCTAATTTAACAAATTTTAATGAATAAAAATTGTAATATGGTAGCCTCTCAAAACCAAAAACCAGTCATCTAAACAAAGAAAACAGATTTGATTTTAAAGTCTAATGAGAACCTATTATTCAAACCTGATTCCAAAAACAAAAAAGATATTATGGGTCTAATGAGAACCCGTTACCAAATCTAATTCAAATAGATAACCAATCAATAGTCAGAAGAAACTCCAAACACAATAAACATTCGAAGAATGAAGTATGTAAAATCAAATTCCAGCAATTATAAATAACAAAAATCTATTTAAATATAAAGTAAACTATTAGTCAAATTATGTATCTAATGATATCCCAAAACCAATGTAAGTCATTTTCATTGAGAAAAATCTGATTTAGAGTCTAATGAGAACCAATTAATCAAATCATCTACAAGCCAGAAAAACATTAAGGGTCTAATGAGAACCCATTACCAATTCTACTTCAAACAAACAACCCAACAAGAGTCCAGAAATATTCAAAAAACCAAATAACTAATCATGAATTTTGTGATTTAAAAATATGGAAAAATTTTGAATTGATTATCATTTACTAAACTGTATGGTATCGATAATGTTGTGGATAAATATTACAAAAGCTTCAAATCATGTTAAATTCGTTATAGTGGTTGTTTGTGCCAAAAAATTGGTTTTTTCTGCTAATTAAAGGTTTAGTCAAGTGTGTATTTTATGCTGAATTTAAAAAAAAAATTTAATTACCACTAAAATTTAAATATCATTTTAAACTTTGCCAGTAGCAGCTTTAACAAATCACAGTAAAATTAAATTAATTCAATCAGTTTTTGATAAAGTCGATCTAATTTTGTTCTCTCATGTTTCAGACCTACTCGGGGCTTTTCTGTGTCGTGGTGAATCCCTACAAAAAACTACCGATTTACACAGAAAAAATCATGGAAAGGTATAAAGGAATCAAAAGACACGAAGTACCACCGCATGTTTTCGCTATTACGGACACTGCATATCGGTCGATGTTACAAGGTAATCTTTTTTATTTTAATCACTTATCTACATAGCTATTATTTTGTATACCTAATCCATATTATTTACTTTGTTAATTGTTTCAACACAATGATACGGAATAGTAAGTAGACAAAAATATATACAAAACAAGAGGTTAAAGACATCTGATCATTAAACAGAGTTTACCGGGTGGACATACGATTTACACAATTCTTAATTTCTGTTAGCAACAATGTTAAATACTAATAATTGTTAAATAGAAAGCAGTGTATAGATTTTATTTTATGCAGATTATAAGTTGTCCACATTTTTTTTGAACTATATTATTTTATTCTTATTAGTGTTGATCTCACTTATAATTCAAAAGTTAATAATATTTCCCATTTCGATTTTCTCCCACTAAATATGGCGTTATTCCGTGTTAAAAATCAAATGCAAAATAAGTTATTTATTCCTTAGAAAGTACCAAACATTCTAATCTGGCAACGCTGCTTTCATATCAGATTGATCTCTAGAAAACACGCCCAACGCTGACTGCGCACAATTATTCTTCTCTCTCTTTCAAGTCGTTTTTCTCATATTTTCCTTGTTCTTGTGTAAATCGTATGTCTCGAATAGATTTCTCGCAATCTGTATATAGAGATGGTTAAAAAAATTCAAAATATCTCGGATAGCTCTGGAGACGAAACCTAAAAAAAGTTGCCATAAGATATGCAGGTTCATATTTAAAAAAATAACATTGATGGGATCCCGTTGAGACGAAACGTCGTAATAAAATTTTTGGTATGATTTATAGAAAAACATCGTTTATTAAAAAAAGTAAATCACAATTTTTTTGATATCTTTACTAATAACAACAGCACATTTAAAAAACTGAAAGGTCCATTTTCGGATTTTGTCGAATATCTCCAGAACTAGCCGAGATATTTTGCATTTTTTTTAATCGTCCAAGTTCCTACCAATACACCAACTGTTTTCTCTATTGGGAAAAGTAGAATTCGATAGATGGCGCTCTGAAATGTCAATGTCATCTGAGCAACGAGTAAAACAAATCAGCTGCCGTTTAAGCCATTTGATATTTAAGTGGTTTTATTTTGCTGTTTTAGTTATTTTCAGTGTGTGTTTTGTAAAACTTTTGCTTTTTCTTTCATTTTGCTTTAGTATTTTGTGTTGTTAAACTAAAGTTTGACTCCTAATATTTTTATTTTTGGAGTAATAGGTATGGTTGATATTTGTGAAAAGTACAACAAGCGCTCAATTAACTGTTTAGTCTGATTTCGTGTTTTTATTTTATTTTTGATATAATTATATCTACAAAAGTTGCAGGGAAGGTAGGTTTGTATTGAGTAATATTTTAAATCTCCAATACCTACTTATTTTCTCTTTGATCTGCAATGAAAACAAAAAATAGAATAACATAACCTCTTCCATAATATCTCTAATTATATAAGAATATTACCTCAGAAATGATGACAGTTGAGTTAAATAGAAAAACAGAGTTTTAAACTTGTCACTGACACAAAATTGAACAAATAAAGTACGAATTTACGGTAATTACGTTGACTTGCATATAATACAAAAGCAATGCAAAACGAATTATTTTACTCGTTGCGACAGTTACAATTTTTTCCGCCAGAGGTCTAATTGAATTCTACTCCGCCCAATATTGTTTATATGACGCTTTACGAGATCTCTGTATACATCATTCAAATCCGGTCCACCTTGTGTAGCAATATTACTTTGATAAATATCATTAGGTCTGTTATCATGAAGGATACCAAAAAAACTTATATTTACATTACACCATTCGTTAATGAACTATAGGACTATAAATTATATATAATTATATAAAATACTATAATTATTTTTATTCTCTCTATCATCTCCAAAGTTCTTGGTACGAAATCCTGGGACACCCTGTATAAATAAGCAAATGCTGATGCCAAAATAATCAATGCAAGCTTTTTATAACGAGCTTAATCGAGGCACTGACACTTCCGTTGTTAATATTATAAAAAAGTAAATTCATGTAAACGAGTACAGATTACATACCGTGGCTTGTAATATCTGGTATTATTTTGGAATAATTATACCTATTAATGATATAATTAATTATGTATTTATCACGAATACCATACAAAATTAACATTTATGTAGATGTAACTGGAGGTTTTAAGATTTTAAACTTTTTTCCCAACCATAAAAATTAATACAAGCCAATATCTCAAATTATTTGTAATACCAGTTTTTGTATTTATATACAAACGATGCAAATGTTATTTGTGAAACCGATCTAGTAGTATATAATGTTATGTTAGTTGAATTTAATAATTACGAAAAATTATAACATAACCAGATTGTTTGCTTTTAAAAATAGACTGATTAAAGATGTTTATTGTAGAAAGAGAAGATCAATCGATTTTGTGTACGGGAGAATCTGGTGCAGGAAAGACGGAAAATACGAAAAAAGTTATCCAGTATTTGGCATACGTAGCTGCATCCAAATCACCTAAAGGAGCAGGAGCGGTAAGTTGAACAACTATTTTTTTTTGTACAGAAATATTATGAGTACTTTCTATATTTATAGCACTTTTGTAAATACAAATATTCACTTTTTTATATAGCATGTTCTCCAAGCATATTATTTATTTCAATTATTATTATTTTTCTAAAAGGTGATTGTGTTTATGTCTTATATATACAGGGTGTACCAATCTTACGAAAAACTTCGGTATATGGGTTATTTTGAGAGATATAAAAAAATGTTATCAACAAAAATAGTAGATGTTTTGAAGGTCCATATTTTGAAATTATATCGAACTATACAGAGTACTGCATAACTCCGTTACAAAGCAAACATATGATTTTTCAAATGGGAACCCCTGTATATTATACCGAATTCGGATTGTTTACATTTTTTTGAAGCTTTTAATATAAGGTTTTGCGACGTTATACAGAGTCCTTCAAAAGATATGGACACGTTCATGTGAAAATCGTAGGTAAATCAACGCTCTGTAGCTTGTTGTACGTTGAAGAAAAAAAATGTATTCCAAACAGATTTTCGTAACATGATGCAATATCTCCGTATCCAATTAAATTTCAATTATATTATTTATTGTATACAGGGTGAACGGAAACTCGAACATTATGTAACTTTAATTTTTGTCAAGCATTCCCTATACCCAAAGTTTATAAAAACAGAGTTATTTTGTAATATTTATTGTAGACTATTATTGTTGACCTATTATGTGAAAGCAATAAACGTTGTATGTAACAAAAAATCCTAATTAATGATAAATTTTAATGAATAATTCATTCTAAACGAAACTAGCCACCAAAAGTATAATCCCAACCGTGATATTAAACTAAAGGTTCAAAATGTTCACCGTTAACATCAATAATGCAATGCTGCAGAATAGTTCAAATGATTGACTCACATTTCTCAGCATATCAACGTTAGCAGATCGAAATGCCGCACTAATTATCTTCTAATAGCCGAGGGATTTTATAAACTTATTCCTTACAAGACCCGAAAAAAATAAATATACTTTTGTTAAATCAGGTGACCGAGCTGGTCTATCAGTTGGGCCCCCTCTTACAGCATTGCATTGATGTTAACGGTGAACACTTTGAGCCTTCAGCTTAATATTACGGTTAGGATTATACTTTTGGTAGCTAGTGTTGTTTAGAATAAATTATTCATTAAAATTTATCATTAATTAGGATTTTTTGTTACATACAACGTTTATTGCTTTCACATAATAGGTCAATAATAAAAGTTTACAATAAATATTACAAAATAATTCTGTTTTTATACACTTTTGGTATAGGGAATGCATGACAAAAATTAAAGTTACATAATCGAAGATTCTATTTTTGCTATAAAATACAGGGTGTTCCATTTGAAAGAAGAAAGAAAATGACAGGTTCTAGTTTCCGTTCACCCTGTATACAAGAAAGAATATAATTGAAATTTAATAGAATACGGAGATATTGCATCATATTACGAAACTCTGTTTGGCAAAATACATTTTTTTTCTTCAACGTACAACAAGCTACAGAGCGTTGATTTACCTACGATTTTCACATAAACGTGTCCATATCTTTTGAAGGACTCTGTATAACGTGGCAAAACCTTATATTAAAAGCTTCAAAAAAATGTAACCAATCCGAATTCGGTATAATATACAGGGGTTCCCATTTGAAGAATCTTATTTTTTGTTTGTAACGGAGTTATGCAGCACTCTGTATAGTTGGATATAATTTCAAAATATGGACCTTCAGCACATCTACTATTTTTGTTATAAACATTTTTTGATATCTCTTAAAATGACCCATATACCGAAGTTTGTCGTAAGATTGGTACGCCCTGTATATGGGCAGATTCATTAGTTTTGGACGAAAGTGTGCGCACTTGGGTTAGTGGTTTTGATGCTGGTTTTTCTCCCGAAAGTTCACTAGAAAAGCAGATGATTCTGAAAATTTTAGCCTGATACGATCAACGCCGGTCGCTAGAGCATTTTTTTAAATACAAAAAGGACCATTTTTAATACATTTTAAGAAATTTATATCTCAGCTTCTATATAAATTAGAGACTCATTTAAGGCGGCATTATTCTATAAATATGAACACTCCACTTTTAAGAAAAAATTGTTCATTGGTTCAAACTAAAGTCCTTCCTCACGGCAAGCTGCTAACTAAACCACTGTTTTAGATAAATTTTGTCTATTTTTGAAAAGCTGTCATATCTAGAGTTTCTGGAATAGACTAGACGATGATCAGTAGCTGATTTTTTTCGTTCTAGTGTACTCTAATGAAATCTACCCAATCTTTTATTAATTGCTTATATTTCGTAGTTATGACCATCTAAAGTTTACTTATACCCCAAAATTGGAGCTGATACCTTACCAAGACCACAAAGCAACTGTCAGGAGCTTTGTTGTAGATAAGTGGCAACATAAATGGAACCTTCAGAACCATAACAAAATGCATGAAGTAGTGACAAATGTGAGAGAAACCCCCTCCCTACCGACTACAAGAGCTGAACAAATTAAAGCTACCCGATTAAGGATTGGACACACAGCCTTAACGCACAAATTCATACTAAATAAAGAAGACCCACCTCAATGCTCCCAATGTAATCAAAATATGTCCATAAAACATATTATCCTAGAATGTCCCCAGTTTGCAATCCAACGAAGACAGCATAAGATCCCCAACTCCTTACAGTTAGCTCTCGGTGACCAAATTAACGATTCCTTGGAATTCTTCAAAGCCATCAACATGTACAATTTATAATCAACTGATATATGTAACTGTAAATGTAACTAGTATATGTACTGAACTGCCAATAACCCTAGTGGTTGACGCAGTATGTTAAATAAAAAAAAAATAAAAATTAAAAAAAAAAAAAAAAGTTAACTTATTTTTGAAAAATCGCGTTTTTTTTAGATAGCACGAACTTTTTTCTCCGAACTTGGATTTGCTTTAAATTTTCAGGAAAGCTGCTTTGTTATGTTCTTAAAAATCACTAAAAATTTCAACTTAGGAATCGAGCTTGGATACGAGCTATACATTTTTTCAACATCCTGAAAATTGCATTGTTTTGCATTGCATTTATGGTAGCCATTTCGAAAATAAGTTGATTTTAGATGGCCATGACTTAACGAAATAGAAGCAATCAACAAAAAATTGGGTAGATTTCATTAGAGTACACCTAAACTGAAAAATATCAGCTGCTGATCAACCGTCTAGTCTACTCCGGAAACTGTAGATATGACAGCATTTCAAAAATAGACAAAATTTATCCAAAACATTGGTTTAGTTAGCAGCTTGCCTTAAAGCCGAACTTTAGTTTGAACTAATGACCAATTTTTTTACTAAAAGTGGAAAATTCACATAGAAGAATACCGCCTTGAACGAGTCTCTAAGTTATGTAGAAGCTGAGATATAAATTTCTTAAAATGTATAAAAAATTCATTTTTCTTAGATTTAAAAAAATTCTCTAGCGGCCGGAGTTGATCGTGTCGGGCTAAAATTTTCGCAACTAACTCATTTTCTAGTGTACTTTCGAGGAAAAAATTAGCATCAAAATCGCTGACCCAAGTTCGTCCAAAAGTAATCTGCCCATGCCTATGTATATTTTTTTTGGTGTCTGCTGATTTCTAATTTCAATTTTCTTTGCATGGTCTCTCGTTTTTTGGGGATAAACAGCAGAAAGATATTATCGTAAGTAGTATTTATTTTTTTTT
>CAJUYI010000169.1:157670-186644 GCA_910591695.1 Galerucella pusilla
TAGTATTTATTTTTTTTTATTATAATTTTTGCTCGAGCCCGGCCATTCGCTTGTTTATACACCTTTTGTACATATAGATAAGAAGGCAAACAAATTGATCTACGAATGTGATAAGATTGGCGTTTTTTTTTGTCAACTCACTAGATAGGCTTCATAAAAATATAGCCATTTATATTCATCAATAGTCTAGGTAGGGTTATGTGTTGTGTCTTAATTTAATGTAATATTTTTTATCGAAAATTTTTGGAAACAACTACTCTTCGTGTTACTTGCTCCGTAAGGTAAAATATAAATAAGTGTAAATCTAAGAAATGGTGCTGACTGTATCTGGAGAACTATTCTTACATATTTCGAACAAGGAACAAAAAATTTTATAATGAAAATGGCAAATAGAAATTGCTGGAAATTGTGCGTAAAACAACCGCTGGTCAGGCAGCTGTCAATCTTAGTCCACTTGGACGATTTCCTTTGAATTTTGCCGCTGTTGTGGAAATGATTTATGGGTCTTGAATATTTCCTTTGTTCGTCGTAAAACCGACTGAGACTATGGAAGATGGAATAATATAGAGAATTTTGCCCTGTAAGTTATCTGGAATTTAATGGTTTGCAATTTTTTTTTATTCGTTTATTTAATGTCCGATATTTTGGCGAACCCTCTAGTGTTCCAACTTTAACGAGCCCAACATCCATGGACTCAGGACCTCGGTTTTTATGTCTCCTCCGAAAGACCGCTATCTACATTATACCTCATGCTCATTAGTATAATTCCTGCGAGGTGTGATATGCTAGTCATCCTAGTAGTATAAAGTGTTTCGCTGCAGGCTGTACGATGGTTTTCCCTGGCATGGTCACCCATCCATGTACAAACCATGTTCGACACTGCTTGACTGTAATTATCGCATCAAAGGCGTTCCATTACAGTGCTGGGTCGTCGCCCAGTTTACAATTGATATTGGACATGAAAAGACTATCATGACTTCCCGTGTGTGACGTTGAGTAGGGATTACAAAACAATTATTTTTAAGGGGGTTTTTTGAACTATTGCATTCGATTACGCCCTCTAGCGGCAGTTCTACAAACTTTAAAGTGATTTCCAACGATTTTTCTTGACCTCTTTCATTTTAAACTGTCCTATTCGTAATATGTACGTTAATCGGGTCTTTAGACACAACTGACGTCCTTCTTTGTATCTTTTATTCACGACTCTTCTATTGTGTAAAGGTTGTCCCAAACTTCACGCTACTTTAAAATATATCTTTATTCAATTTAAATCTTTGTGGCACTCTTTATATATTTCTTATTGATTTAAATTAGATCTGTCTTTGATTTTTAAGTTTTTAACTAAAAGCAAATTGAAAACGACAAAAATTGGAATTGAGTACAAAAAAATTTGATATCTCTGGAAATGAAATAAAGTATTTGTAAACATTTGCTTAATATTTTGTGCTAATAACGTAACGTCTTGCTTGTTACCTGGTATATTATAGTAGATTGTAGATTTTCATAGTCATCCTTATTGCATTCAGTTTATTTATAAAACGGAACGTATGATTTCAGGAGTGTCACTTTAGAACAAAAAAACAGCGCAATTGAAAAATGTGTTGCATTTTTTTAAATAATGAACATCCGATAACAATTTTTTTATGGTTCTTCAACATATTCCCTTGAATATTTATTATATTATTCAAATTATTAACTTGATTCGTGTGAATGTGAAGATTTAGGTATCTTTCAGTAAATGTGGCAACGTTGCTTATTTAGATGTCAAATGACAATGCATTTTTTTATATACATTCCTGGTGGACTATAATATTGTTAAAATGTCATACAATAAAATATTTTATTTCACATTTTCACATCTACTGTTAATGGACCTTAAAAAATTTGACAACAACATTTTTTGCAGTCTTAAACTTCAAAATATTATCGATAGTCTAGTTGTCGAATCTTTTGGTAGTGTCAGATAGGGTCCAGAACTTGAATATTCTTGATAACGCTACCGAAATTTTAATTGAAAATATAAAAAATACTTCGGTTTGATTTTCCAAAAAAAAAAAAAAGTTTATAACACCACAAGCAACATACAGAAGATAACTATTTCATGTATCCTGGAAACATATGTTTTCGAAATACAATAAAAATTTAAACGTTACGTTGACTGAATATACACTACCGAAATATTTCTCTCTCCATATCTATCTCAGCGTTATTTTTCCTTATTTTACATGCGGTCAATGCCAGAGTCCTACAAGGGAATTCTCGGTATGTAAGTTTGATGTTTTGCGCTGTTTGGAAAAATCCGCTCCTCTCTTTTATATATCAATCGCATGATTCCCACCTTTCTTACAATTTTTATTTTTAACATTCGATAGCACAGCTTCAATATTAACAAACTTGTTTTTATTATTTGGTGTACATGTGGTCTGCAATATTCATTATAGAGTTATGTAATCATTATTTTTAAATAAAATACTTTTAGGTATTGAATACCAGATTCTTACTTAAATGGTGTAATTGGTGCTATTTTTAGACTTTTTTGCTCAACGAATTCCATTAAAATTTTTTGTGTATACCTTTGTTGAAAATATTAAAAACAGTCAGAATGTAATGAGGCAACCATTATTTAATATAGTTTAACATTAAATCCAGTATTTTTATCTAAAGTCAGTGAAATAAAAAACAATCAAATGACCGCTTGTCATTTTTTTCAGAACAAGGACAAGCAGTCCTTTGAATTTTTTTTTTAGAAAACTAGCTATATCATATCTGATGATTCGAATTTCTTCAGCACCATCGAGTAGCCCTTGAAAAGTTAGGATAGGGAGGTGTAAGCCGCTTTGCCAATTATTGAGCAGTTTTCACAAAACAATGACCTAAAGTTGAAAAATAGGTGATTTTTAACACCCTGTATCTCTGTAAATATTTAATTTAGACCCCAAGAATGTGGTTTCTACGAAATCAGCACTTCAAGGAGAATCGAAAATCACGAAAACATATAGGGTGTTCCATTAATAATTTTGAATGCGACGTCACGTGACCAAAAACAAATAACTCATTGGGTAACACAATAACAAGAAAAGATGCAGCATTTGCTCTAATTCATACCCCCAAAATTATAATTATCTACTACTGCCCAATTCTGATATATTACTTGTCTTAATCGTCGTGGGACACCCTGTATGTATTTTTGAGAATAAAAATATAAAAGTTGTAATCTACCTATACTTGCCCCCCCCCCTAAATTTGACCCTTCCGACGCCCATGGTTTCATTTTTCAATTCTTTATAAATAATATGCAAAACGCTAGAGACTAATTAGATCTGGTGGTTAATTAGTCCATTTTCATTAGAAAAACTTGAATTAAAACATGAAAAAAGAACACTTTTTAACCTCTAAATTTTTATTCGTTACTAGACCAATTAGATATCATTCATGCATCCTGCTTTTTTCATAGATATTGGCTTTTAACAGTACCTGCTATACATATGCAACCTTAATGTCTATTCGTATATTTTTATATGCTTATTTTTATAGTCAGAAAAACAAGTTTATTTTTTGAAATTTTGTCATGAGGTAACCTTAAAGAAGCAAACAAAAGTCCCTGGTAATTTCGAGAAATTCTGATATTTTGAATTATAAGTTCGGATGATTTTTATCTTTGCAACACTTGACTGCATTCTACTCAGGGCCGTATCTAGACCAAAATTTCGGGAATGGGGGGGTCTTTCAGGCCAGTGGCATTTGGAAAATTGAAGATTTGAAATGGGAGTATTAAATTGGTTTCTAACGATTCAACTCGAAGAACTTATTTAACGTAAAAATTTTGAAAATAATTATAGTAATAAAGGAATATTTCTTTGCTTTTCCCTCGCAAAACGGTTAACTCATCTGTGGTCTCAATTTTAATGTTGTTGCACAATTAAAAGGTCTTGACCATAAATAAAAAATTCTAGACCTGTTAGCCGTTAGGATTTAAATTTATTGCCACTGCTACTGTTTGAGATTTCGAGGGGGGCTTGGGGGCCTGATCTAACTAAAAGAGAAACCTTAAATTCCAGAATACATACATTTAGGGTAGATGGTAGTTTTGTATATAGTATTTGGTCCAATCTACATTTTTTAATAATATTTACAGTTGTATTTTTAGCAAATTTGATTTCTTAGATTACTTTGTTGACATATATTTTGGCAATTGACACTAATGGTATCGATATTTGGTTTTCGATTCAATTCATTGAGTTGTACGACAAAAACACAACTACTGCAACATGGACACGCCCACCCAGGGCTCTTGTTTGCTTCTGTCGACTTTATTTAATTGTTTGTTTATATCAATGTTTATAATTTATACTCCTGATGATGCAAACTTAATTATTTGTGAAACCGGTTGAGTGATTTTATGTTCTATTTTTTTTGTTTGCATTGATACCTAACTAACTTTGTGTTTTTATTTTTATGTTTAGTACAAAATATAATTTAAATAAATTATTGATCTTTAGGGTGGATTAGAACAACAACTTCTGCAAGCAAATCCAATCTTAGAAGCTTTCGGTAATGCCAAGACCATTAAAAACGACAACTCATCGAGATTCGTAAGTTTTTTCACTATTTATCATAAAATGCCAAAAAAAATGTTTTTAACAACCAATGTGAGTGTATTGTAAATATTTCTTTTATTTTTAGGGTAAATTTATTAGGATTAACTTCGATGCTTCCGGTTACATAGCTGGCGCCAACATAGAAACTTATTTATTAGAAAAATCACGTGCCATTCGACAAGCCAAATCCGAAAGAACGTTCCACATCTTCTATCAACTTCTCGCAGGTGCTTCAGACGCTCAAAGAAGTAAGTGTAAATGTAATAATAGTATTGGAAGGCTAAAGTGAGTGATAAAACTGGCTTTGTTATTGTTTAAACCAAATTAAATTCAACAGTTGACCTTATGACATTCACTGAGACCTAAAAGATCTATTGTGCCCCGTTACTCCTACTTAGTTTCTGAGGAGAGTCTCAGAAACTAGTAGCTCCTTTAGTCCTATTTCCCGGAGGAATTTTAGAATATCTGCTGGCTTCAACTTAGGTAAATGTTCCTCTTCTATCCAGTAATCTCCCAGGTGCTGTGTTCTAGGATTCTAAAGTGCTGTGCAGTTGGAAAGTATGTAGATGGAGGTTTCTTCTTCCATACCACAAAATCTACATTCTTTTTTCTCCTCTGTAGATTTGTATATGTATCTACTGGTATCCCTGTTAAAACTCATAGCGCAGTTTTACTTTGACTTATGCATTCATTTGATCTCAACAGGTTGTAGTCACCCAGAAGAGTCTTTGATTGTATAAGCCCTGCTAGATCTTTCCAATGGTCAGATCTTCTCTTTTTCCCGGCTTTACCTATTTCTTCCAATATTACATTGGGCTGATTCCGCTAAAAGGTTCAGGCCCCCAGAAAGGTGTTTCAGATCCCCTCTTTGCTTGTAAATCTGCTATTTCATTTCCTTCTATTCCAGTGTGTCCTGAAATCGACTAGTTCATTGAGTTTGTCTAACACCATTTTGGAACTGATTACACAAGAGCTCAGTGCTTTAGGGGCTGCTTGACTATCCCACATTATGATAATCCATTGTCTTCTGTATCCTGTTGACCTTATATTAATGTGTTTCTCATTTTTGTTTCCAGAGGAATTCATATTGGAAGATCCAAGATCATACAGCTTCCTCAGGGAAGACAATCACTTAGTTTCCGGTGTGGACGATGCCCAGGAATTTTTGGGTACAGTTAAAAGCATGAATATCATGGGAATGACGAACGAGGACTTCAGTGCCATTTTTAGAGTCGTATCGGCTGTTATGTTATTCGGAAAAATGGAATTCAAACAAGATCGTAGCTCAGATCAAGCTACACTACCGGATAACACTGTGGCCCAAAAAATCGCTCATTTATTAGGTCTGTCTGTAACGGATATGACGAGAGCTTTCTTGAAACCTAGAATAAAAGTGGGTCGGGACTTTGTTACCAAAAGTCAAACTAAAGAGCAAGTTGAATTTGCCGTCGAAGCCGTATCCAAAGCTTGCTATGAACGTATGTTCAAATGGTTGGTGACAAGAATAAATCGGTCATTGGGTAGAACGAAAAGGCAAGGAGCTAGTTTTATTGGTATTCTCGATATTGCCGGTTTTGAAATATTCGATCTCAATTCATTCGAACAATTGTGTATAAATTACACAAATGAAAAACTACAACAACTGTTCAACCATACTATGTTTATCTTGGAACAAGAAGAATACCAACGTGAAGGTATCGAATGGAAATTTA
Source organism: Galerucella pusilla (assembly GCA_910591695.1). Lineage (NCBI taxonomy): Eukaryota > Metazoa > Arthropoda > Insecta > Coleoptera > Chrysomelidae > Galerucella > Galerucella pusilla. The sequence continues at coordinate 163,981 of CAJUYI010000169.1, forward strand.
TTGACTTTGGTTTAGATTTACAACCAACAATTGACCTTATCGATAAACCTATGGGAATTATGGCTCTATTGGATGAAGAATGTCTTTTCCCCAAAGCCACCGATAAAACATTCGTTGACAAACTAGTTTCAGCGCATGCTGTTCATCCTAAATTTAAAAAAAGCGATTTTAGAGGCGTAGCCGATTTCTCCATCATTCATTATGCTGGAAAAGTTGATTATTGCGCCAATCAATGGTTAATGAAAAACATGGACCCACAAAACGAAAACGTTGTTTCTCTTCTACAAGGATCTCAAGATCCGTTCGTTGTACATATTTGGAAAGATGCTGAAAGCTTAGGAAGAGCTAAAGGAATGTTCCGTACAGTTTCTTATCTGTATAAAGATCAGCTGGCAAATTTGATGGTTACTTTACGTAATACAAATCCCAACTTTGTCAGATGTATTATTCCGAATCATGATAAGAGAGCTGGAAAAATTGATGCTCCATTAGTTTTGGATCAGTTGAGATGTAATGGTGTTCTGGAAGGTATCCGTATTTGTAGGCAAGGTTTCCCCAATAGGATTCCTTTCCAAGAATTTAGACAGAGATACGAACTTTTAACTCCAAATGTAATCAACAAAGGATTTATGGATGGCAAGAAAGCTTGTGAGGCTATGATTAAATCTCTAGAATTGGATAAAAACTTATTTAGAGTCGGTCAATCTAAGATATTTTTCAGAGCTGGTGTTTTGGCACATCTTGAAGAAGAAAGGGACTATAAAATAACTGATCTTATTGTTAACTTCCAAGCTTTCTGCAGAGGCTTCTTATCTAGAAGAAACTATCAAAAGAGAGTACAGCAACTCAATGCTATTCGTATTATACAAAGAAACTGCTCTGCCTATCTTAAATTGAGAAATTGGCAGTGGTGGAGATTGTATACAAAAGTTAAACCATTACTTGAAGTTACAAAACAAGAAGAAAAACTCATGCAAAAAGAAGATGAACTTAAACAAGTTAAGGATAAATTAGATCATCACGTTAAAACCGCTGAAGAATTTGAACAGAAATACCAACAAGCTCAAGAAGAAAAAATTATTCTTCAAGAACAACTTCAAGCAGAAGTGGAATTATGTGCCGAAGCTGAAGAAATGAGAGCTAGATTAACAGCGCGGAAACAAGAGTTAGAAGAAATCTTGCATGATCTCGAAGCTAGAATTGAAGAGGAAGAAGAAAGAACTTCTGTTTTAAACAGTGATAAGAAGAAATTGCAACTCACTATTCAAGATTTAGAAGAGCAATTAGAGGAAGAAGAAGCTTCAAGACAAAAAATTCAATTAGAAAAAGTACAGTGCGATAATAAAATTAAGAAGCTGGAAGAAGATTTGGCTTTGAGTGATGATACCAATCAAAAATTATTAAAAGAAAAGAAGGTTTTGGAAGAACGTAGTAATGATTTAAGCCAAGCATTAGCTGAAGAAGAAGAAAAAGCAAAACATTTAGCCAAACTTAAAGCAAAACATGAATCAACAATAGCCGAGTTAGAAGAACGCCTTTTAAAAGATCATCAACAGCGACAAGAAACTGATAGATCTAAAAGAAAAGTTGAAACCGAAGTAAATGATTTAAAGGAGCAGTGTAACGAAAAACGTCTTCAAATTGAAGAACTTCAACTGCAGTTGGGAAAAAGAGAGGAAGAACTAGCTCAAGCCATGGTTAAAGTAGATGATGAAAGTGCTCAAAAAGCTCAAGCACAAAAAGCACTTAGAGAATTAGAAAGTCAGCTAACTGAGCTTCAAGAAGACTTGGAAGCGGAAAAAGCCGCTAGAAGTAAAGCGGAAAAAATGAAGAGAGATTTGAATGAAGAGTTAGAAGCTCTTAAAAACGAACTCTTAGATTCGCTGGATACAACAGCTGCTCAACAAGAATTGAGATCGAAGCGAGAACAAGAATTGGCTACATTGAAAAAGACTCTGGAAGAAGATGCTCAACTTCATGAAGTAACTCAAGCTGATGTTCGCCACAAACATTCTCAAGAATTAGCTGCTTTAAATGAACAATTGGAGAATTTAAAAAAATTGAAAGCCAATCTAGAGAAATCTAAACAGAGTCTAGAAGCTGAAAATGCCGATCTCACAAGTGAACTTAGGAATGTAGGCGCTAGTAGACAAGAAGGTAAGAATTAAAATTTGTTTTTAAATTCAAATAGTTACTAAGTTTTCTTTTAGGTGAACGTCGTCGTAAACAAGCGGAAAGTCAATTAGCTGAACTTTCAGCAAAATTAGCAGAAGTGGAAAGATCCAAAACAGATCTTCAAGAAAAGACTACAAAATTACAGCAAGAACTTGAAAATGTTGCTCAACAACTTGAAGGAGCTGAATTGAAGTAAAATTATCATTATTATTTTTGTTTTAATAGTAAATATATTATTTATTATTTACAGAGCATCGGCTGCGTTTAAGAGTCAAGCAACAATAGAGTCGCAATTTGCAGAAGCGCAAGCTGCGTTAGAAGAGGAAACTAAACAAAAATTGGCTTTAAGCTCCAAACTAAGACAGTTGGAATCTGATAAAGAAGCTCTTCAAGAACAAATGGAAGAAGAAGAAGAAGCTAAAAAGAACATCGAAAAACAAGTATGAAGATATTTAAGTTTTAAAATTTTGTGTTGGTATTAATAATGTATGTTTACAGGTTAATATATTGAGTGCACAACTGGCTGATGCTAAGAAGAAAGCTGAAGATGAAGCCGAACAAGCTGCCATATTAGAAGAAAGTAAGAAAAAATTAGCGAAAGATTTAGAAGGTCTACAAAGACAAGTAGAAGAACTAACAGTGGCTAATGATAAACTCGAAAGAAGTAAAAAGAAGATAGCCGCAGAATTAGAAGATGCTAACATCGATCTCGAAACTCAACGACAAAAAGTATCCGAATTAGAGAAGAAACAAAAGAACTTCGATAAAGTATTAGCCGAAGAAAAGGCTGTAAGCGAGCAATTGGCAGCCGAAAAAGATATTGTAGAAAAAGAAGCCAGAGATAAGGAAACCCTCGTCTTATCTCTAAAACGTGAACTGGACGATTCTAACGTTAAAATCGAAGAACTAGAAAGAGTGCGAAGAACTCTACAAGGAGAACTCGATGAATTGGTGAACAATCAAGGAACTGCCGATAAGAATGTTCACGAATTAGAAAAAGCAAAGAGATCTCTTGAAAGTCAATTAGCTGAACTCAAAGCTCAAAATGAAGAATTAGAAGATGAACTTCAACTAACAGAAGATGCTAAACTTAGATTGGAAGTTAACATGCAAGCTCTTAGAGCGCAATTTGAACGAGATGTCCAAGCTAAGGAAGAACAAGCAGAAGAAAAACGAAGAGGCATCGTTAAACAACTCAGAGATCTTGAAGCTGAATTAGATGAAGAAAGAAAACAAAGAGCAGCTGCTGTTAGTGCTAGAAAGAAGCTCGAAGGTAAATAATTGATTGTTAGTTATTATTTATTTAATATTAATTTTTTTGTCGTTTCTTAGGTGATATTAAGGAATTAGAAAGTCAAATCGAGCTCCATTGCAAAGTCAAAGAAGATGCTTTGAAACAATTGAAAAAATCCCAACAGCAATGCAAAGAAGCAATAAGAGATGCAGAGGAATGTAGAGCTGCAAGAGACGAATACGCCGCGTCTAGTAAAGAAGCAGAAAGGAAAGTGAAGACTTTAGAAGCGGAAGTACTTCAGTTAACGGAAGATGTAGCTAATTCTGAAAAATCTAGACGGGGAGCAGAGGCCGAAAGGGATGAATTATTAGAAGAAATAAACAGTAGTAATAATAAAAGTAAGTATTATTAAAAGAAATTGTAACAATTTACAAATTGAATGTATTTTTGTTGTTTAGGTAGTTTACTCGTTGATGAGAAACGTAGATTAGAAGCAAGAATAGCAACATTAGAAGAAGAAATCGAAGAAGAACAAAATACTAATGAAATTCTTCAAGATAGAACAAGAAAAGCTCAACTAACCATTGAACAATTAACTACGGAATTGTCCAATGAGAGATCAACATCGCAAAAACAAGAATCGCAGAGGCTATTATTAGAAAAACAAAATAAAGAACTTAAAGCCAAACTTGCAGAATTAGAAACTGCTCAGAGGACCAAGACAAAAGCTACAATTTCTGCATTGGAGAGTAAGATTTCCAACCTCGAAGAACAATTAGAGGTAAATTGTTTTAAAATTTTTGTTATTTCGGAGCTACATATTTATAATTTTAGGTTGAAGCCAAAGAACGTCTTTCTCAACAAAAAACCAATAGAAAGTTGGACAAGAGAGTTAAAGAATTGGTTATGCAGTTGGACGACGAGCGAAGACACGCCGATCAATATAAAGAACAAGTGGAAAAAGGAAACGCTCGTGTCAAAGCTCTTAAACGGCAATTGGATGAAGCCGAAGAAGAAGTAACCAGAGAAAAGGCGCAGAAACGAAAAGCGCAACGAGAATGTGAAGATATGTTGGAATCCCACGAATCTATGAATCGGGAAATCAATAATCTTAAGAGCAAACTAAGGTGAGTTAATTTTTTAATGATGATTTGATAAATAAGAAGGTCTCATGAACAAATTTAATTATCGATAATTTTATCCATTTGGGACGTCCTTGTATACTTTAAGTTCAAATTTATCAATACGAATGATATAAATTATTTTCTAGCCTCAAATGACCCACGAGGAAGTAAAATTTGGTATGTGATAAAGCGATCAAAATTTTTTGCTGGCGAAAACACTGTGTCTCAAAACAATTGCTTATTTAACTTTTAATTGGCTGCAAAGTGTATATATTAATAATTTTTTTATATTCATTCATTCTTCATTAATTAGAAAAATACCGTTCACTGTTAATAAACATATGCTATTATTGTTGAGTTAGTTTCATTTTTATGCTTTAGTTGTACCGAGTTTCCATTAAATTGAAACTGAAATGCGTTTTGTTTAATCTATAATAATATGCCAATTTTTAATATTTCGCTTCTTTCGTGAATCATTTCTTAAATTCGTCGAAAGTTTTTTAAATTATAGGAATTATAAGAAACATGAAAAAACAAGACCCATTTTCTAAATCTGGTATTATTACTGGTCACAAGTATAATCCTTTGACGTTTTTTGTATCTCCATGGCCTCAATTAACAACGAAGTGAAAATTATTTAAATTCGAGATTTTGGGGAAACATTTCCTCTGAATACCATTAAAAGTAATCAAGAAACCTAGGACTCTACTTGACTTAATTAACTGGGATATTGTACCACAGCAGCCAAATTAGATGTATTGTGTCCCCCATTTTGTGCTAAGTTAAAGCACACCCCCTAACCCTAATTTCTCTATGAAGTGCAGGGTACGTTGGGGCTCCAATGAAAATGAGATCTCTCCCTCTTCTATTTTAGTTCAACCAGGCGTAGAAGTATCTTCATTCAACTGAGAAGCTTTGTCTTTGCTCTTTTTCTTTTCAGTTCCACACTAATGTCATCAGGGCCGATTCCACAAAACAGTTCAGGTCCTACAAAGGGAGTAGCTGGTGCCTTATGGACTAGCTATTTATTTCCTAGTTGGTTAATTTGGCCAACCCCTAGTTACTGTTTTAAAAATTTGGGGGGGCTAAGTTTTCTCAATCCAAATTAACTGAAACCAAACTAGATTTTCTGTTGATGCACATCCCCTAACACTAATCCCTCTGTGAAGTGCAGGATCTGTTGGGGCTCCAACGCAAAAGAGGAGATTTCTCCCTCTTCTATTTTGGTTCAACCAGGCGTAGAAGTATCTTCATTCCGCTAAAAATAATTAGTTGGGTTTTGCTAAAGCTCAACAGAGCATTTTACCTCTTCTGATTAAGTTCCTCTGAGATATTTTGGACTGGTTCTGGAAAGCATTTCCAGAGGTATACTTTGTCTTTGCTCCTTTTCTTTTTAGTTCCACACTAATGGCATTAGGGCCGATTCCACAGGACAGTTCAGGTCCTACAAAGGGATGACCTAGTTAGTTAAGCTGGCCAACCCCTAGTTACCGTTTTAAAATTTCAAGTTTTCTCAATGCAGAATCCAAAATGTTTTATAAATTTACCACAATAATGAGATACTGAATGTATTTATTCTACCTGGAAATTTTATTTTAATAAATAATTTTTAATTAATTAGTTTCAAAATTAATGGTTTCAAAGGTGTGGATATGCTGTATATAATATGTACAACTAGTAGATTTTATTATTAGTAAAACACAATTTGAATTTTATTATTTAGCATTTCTCAGATAACCACTTTACCTGCTTTTACAACAAATGAACAATTACAAACAAGTTTACCTGAAACTGTTAAGAAAATGTGGGGGGTCGCATTTGAAATCAAGTGAGTTCGAGTGTCCCCCTTGAGTTTTGAACTGAATTAGCCATTCGTTCCAGATTAATTTTTGGATTTTTTACTAACATTATTTAGAAATAAGTGAATGAGGAATGCAGTGTTGCTAGTGTATTTTATGTTTGGAAAAAGTATTAATCCTTAATAGTCCAAGAAAATTCACCTTTAAATGCGAATTTTGTGACAAGTTCTTGATAAGGGTAGCTGGAACGCTACCGAAACGTTGGATTGAAAAAAATTGTGGTTTGATTTTCCAAAATAAATAAAAGGAATATTCATTGAGTTCTTTCCATCGAAATTTGAAAAAAACACTTCTTGTATTTCTCCTCGGAAAATCGTTTTGGATATTTCAGCGAAGTCACTTTATCAAAAATGTCGGAGTCTATCTCAAATTTCGCATTTGAAGTTCAGTTTTATTGGAGAACCTTATAAGGTTGTTACTATACTTACATACTTTTTCCTCGCAGCTATTTTTTTCTTGAAAATACTGTCGATTGACAGAATTACATATTTGGTGACAATTATTGTGCTTTTTTAAATCTAAAAAAATTATTTTAAATAGTTTTATTAAAATGTAGACGAATATTGAATGATAATTTGAGCAAAACAGAAAAACAGTTTATGGAGTTTGGAACAAAACCATATATACAATAAAAACGTACATGAACTGTTTCAAACCAAATTATTTTACAGGGGGATTCATTAATAAGTATAAGCATTTTAAACAGAAAATCCCTTCCGTAAAATGTAAGGATTTAATCCAAAATAAAATAAATGTCGCCCCTATCATGTTAAAATCTAAAAATTGTTTTTGTTTCAATTTTTATCTACATTGTGTTTTCAAATTACACTTACTAACTAACTTTAATTATTTCGAAAAGTAAATAGGCTGAACCCCTCAATCATTCTATCATTTTGTTTGATTTCACAAATGTTGTGTCATTTGAAAACACCCTGTATATGTATTTCTTCTGTGTGTGTATATGTCATACTGAACTTCTAATCGGTTGGACCGATTTTGATGAAATTTTTTTTGGGTTTGAATAATTAACTGTATGGTTTAGATTCACAATTAGTTCCGATAGGTTACGCTGCAATTGGGTTCATACTGAATTTCTGAGAGCAGTTATTTTAACATAATACACATAATGTTAGAGTAGTCATATTTTATTCAAATGTTTTGGTTTTAGGCTGTGATTTTCTTTGTACCATATTCACAGTTATTAATGAATCAATATGTATAAATAATTTCTGTCTTGCAATAGCGCTATGTATCCACTTTAAATATGTTTTATGCATGCTGTGTTTGAAAGAGAATTTTTTACTAACAACCAAATGATAGTTGAAGGAAACATAAATGAATCGATATATTTGCAGGCGAGGAACAATGGGCATTTCTTCATCGAGACTGAGTTCAACGAAACGCGGCTCAATTCAAACCAGCGGAAACGGTTCAGGGGACGATTCTACCACGCAAGATGAAGCAATGGATGGTGATGACACCCCAATTTAAACGCGGCTCTTTTTTGCTTATTGCCGAATTATTATTTTTATTCGTAATTAACAAGCATTAACTGGCATTCACCTTGAAAAAAATTCAATTGCTTTTTGTAAATAAATTTTTTTTCTAGTACTTAGAGACATATTTATAACTTGTCCTGTTTAGATTAAGGTTTATTTAATTTCGTAAAAAATAATAATATACCTTTTTTTTAAGTTAATATTCAATTATATTATTTTTTCATGGGTAGTCGAGTTTGATATTTATTCTTATATAAAACAAAACATTAAAAGCTATCAAAATTTGATAACTAATGTAATTTTTTATCAAGAGACCTCTATTTTTCAATTATTAAATTTGTTTCTTGTCACCAAACTAAATACATTTTATTTCACGGGAAAATTACCTTGAAGCATTTAATATTAAGGACTACCATATAATGGATTTTTGAGTGAACAGGATTCGTTTGAATCAATGTATTAAATTTTTACATTTTGATTTTTATTAAGTTAAGCTTTTTATATATATATGAATTTCAACTTTATATTATTGCCGCCAATTTTTTTACAGTTAAAAAATTTTTTTTGTTTACCAATTTTGCATTATTATTATCCAACGATACAAATATATAGTCATGAATGCTTATATATAATAATAATAGTTTTAGAAAATTAACATTTTGATACACATTATATTTTGTAGAGTATATATTTTGTAAAGACAACTATTTTAGTCAAACATCATTTTGATATGCATGTTTTTGTATAAACAATTCCTTGCATTTTGTAAATATCTCGAGTATAACTATGGGGGTTCAGGGCTCAATTCAATATTATTTGATGAGTTGAATAAAACTATATCTAAATCATTAATCCGAATTTTTTATTTACTTCCTTTCTTACTAAATAGGAATCTCCGAAACCGTAATAGTTAAACGCACCAAGAGGCCATCAAGGGCCGTTCAAATATTACGTAAGCACTAAAGGTTGCGCTTAGGTGGGTTTCACATAATAGTTTTTTTTATTGGTGAACCATTTTACCAATTTAAAGCACGCCTCAGCGTGCTTAAATCGAACTTTAAATAACGCGCGTGTTTTAAAGTTACCGTGTCAACATCAACCACTCGAGAAAGGAATTCTAAATCTATGGTCTAAATCATGTCTAAATGACAATTTTTTTATTATTGATCTGAAAGGAGTAGTTTGTAACGTCAAAACTTTTATTCGAACAATATTTAACAATGTCAAATTTATAGATTAAAATGGAAAGTACCGTTGGTTTTGTTTAAAATATTAATATTTCGATTTTTCAAATCTTAGGAAATGGTATTTAAATTAATACTATTGACATTCACAGAACTCAATAAGGTTGAACTTCCATCAAAATACAAATACAAATTAGTTTATGCCTTTCTCATTTCCATGACAACGCAAGGTATACATCATATACATCACGAATTCAACCATTTGACATTTAGTTCTTATTTCCATTTCTTGTAGTAGTTATAGACCGGTATTTATAATTTCAAAGTGCACAAAAAACAAACAGCGTAAAGTATTCGTGGATAACTGGTCTTTAAAACACTTGCTCTATTTCGAAAAATCGCGCGTGTTTTAAAGACCTTAATATCCACTTATACTTTAATATACTATATTTTGATCGTGACCGAGTCCACCAAATTACAAATCAAAAATCTCAGGCGACTGTCATTAGTATCAACTTGACAGTTGGTGGACATGCCTCATCGAAAATCTAATCCCAATAATTCATATGGCATACAGCTGAGCCGCAGCAACGTGTGGCTCGGTTTTAGCTAGTTTACTTTTATCCAACGATTTAATAATATATACAGGATGTTTCACTATTAGCTTACTATCTATAGTTCTTCTCTCCAATCTACTAGGAGTTTTTAATATCCGCTTATCTTTGATACACAGACATATAGTCCACTAGTACGAAGAATATTTTTTGTGATAAATGCATCCATCAAACGAGTCACGAAGACACTCAAGTCTTGTATGCTCGAAGCTGTTAAGCAGTACATTTGTCAAAGATAATTTGATGGAAGAATAATAGAGTTGACTCGGTATATGATTGGTATATATGAATTACAAGTCATGCCGAATTTATAGAAAATATTTTGACAGACATGTATATGGGGTGATATTCACTGAGACATAAAAGATCTATTGTGTCCCCTTACTTCTACTTAGTTCATGAGGAAAGTCTTATTTCCCGGAGGAATTTTAGGATATCTGCAGGCTTTAACTTAGGTCCTTCTTCTATTCAGTAGACTCCTAGGTGTTGTGCCCTAAGATTATGAATTGCTGCATACTACTTCTGGTCATATAAAATGATAAACAACCAGGCGTTGCGCTGGTGGTATGAAACCCCAAAACAAAAGCACGCTAAATTATTCCTTAAAATACCTTCGGCCAAACTGTCACTCGACCTACTATATTAAAGTCGGGAAACGACAGGATGATGGTGGGAATGCTGTCCGGATATTGTAGACTGAAGAAACATAGGCACACAATGGGCTCGTTTTTTTTTTTATTTTACCATTAGGAAGAGCACATCATTTTGAGGCCCTGTGCAAAAAATTAGACGTCAGCGAGACTCCTAAGTCGCCTAATAAAATTATAAACATCAAACAGCGCTCCTCTCCGAATTTCAGGTGTGACGGCATCGCATATGAAATATCTCCGGGAGAGCAGATACCGCGCCGATCGGTTTTCGGTTAGGTTAGAGCTAGTAACAGTATTTTGTTTGCTTATATGCTTATACGTTTATATATATACGTTTTAGCAAACTCTAAACAGTATTGTGTTTGTGAAATAAGAACGTTTAGAAATAATTTAAACTATTCGACACAATGGACCAGAACCAGAGTGAAAAAAGCTATAAATACAGGGTGTTTCTTAAGTAATCTAAAATATTATATGGGGCACTTCGTTACTCAATTTTAAGACGAAAAGTTCATATAAACATGTGTGATAGGTGTTGTCGTTTATGAGATACAGGGTGTTGTACGTGAAATTAATTTTTCTTGGTGACGCTACTGATTTATATTTTTTTATTATTTTATTACAAGCAACATGTGTTAAACATAAAGAAAAAATAATACATTTCAGAGCAAATGTTCAAAATGTCCACCTCCAGCTAAAATGCAAGCATCCGCTCGATGTCTAATGGATTGTCGAATACGTTCGAAGATACCAGGATTGTTACGAATAACATTACAGCCGTCTATGATACGATTTTGAAGATCTTGTACGTTTAATATCAGTGTTGTGTAAACAAGCGATTTCAAATATCCCCACACACAAAAATCCAGAGGATTGTGTCCAGGTGATCTAGGGGGCCACGGGTGTGGAGATCCTCGTCCGATCCAATGGTTTGAAAAAACATTATTTAAAAACTCGCCTACAATCACTGAAAAATGTGGAGGAGCTCCGTCATGCATGAACCACATGCGCCTTCTAATAATAATAGGTACATCTTCCAAAAGAAGTGGAAGTTCATTTTCTAGAAAATGTTGGTATGTCTCACCGGTTAACCGTACAGGAAGGAAAAATGGTCCAATTAAATAATCATCGATGATGCCAAGCCAAACATTGACCGAAAATGTTTGTTGAAATACTTCTAAAAACCAGTAGCGTCACCGGGAAAAATTAATTTCACGTACAATCAGAACTGACTTATTACAATAAATTCAACACCCTGTATCTCATAAACGACAACACCTATCACACATGTTTATATGAACTTTTCGTCTTAAAATTGAGTAACGAAGCGCCCCATATAATATTTTAGATTACTTAAGAAACACCCTGTATTGAGCGGTTCGAATGTAAAAGTACTACGATTAAAATAATCATTTCTATTAATAAGGATGCAAAAAACGGAAGCAATGACAGAAAAGCATAAAAAGACTCAAACCATTCACAGATAAGTCAACATACTTTGTTTGTCTATTTTTAGGATTACATATTTTATAAATTACCTTATAAAATACGTTGGAATCCATATTGAGAGGATTATTGAAAACCACACGCTTGCATTAATCTAATTTTTTTTAAATACGTAGATAATATTGTTCTTATAGCTTGTGGTGTTATTAATGTTCAAAATTATTTAATAAAATAATGTGTCAGTTCTTCACAAATTAAATTTGATTAAATACTGCTTTTTTCCAAAAAACAGGTAATCTTTTTCAGTAGATCATCAACAAAACTGGCGTATATTAGATGTTTCAAAAGAAATTATTTGATTTGATTCAAAGTCCGGATCAGCTCTAACAATTATCGCTTTTTTTACCAGTGAGGTGCATGTGCATTTGAATCTGATGTAAACAATTGGAACTAACATTACCTGCTTCATCAAAATGTTTTTCTAGTTCTTTTCAGCATTGGTGATTTAATTTCCACTACACATTCATCATAAAATAAATAGCATTTGGAGAAGCTCCTTTAATTGGGCAGTCTGGAGTTGAAAAAATTGCCATTTTTTATTGTATTAGGAGAACGACATATTCTATTGACATGAAATTTTCAGAATCATATTTTTATCCTTAGTACTTTGTTTTACGACTGTTAAAAAATTTTGTAAACGAGCCCATTGGCCTAGCAGATGACAGCCTATGCAGGTTCTGCCAGGAAGAAGACGAAACCGCGGAGCACATATTCTGTGAGTGCGAATGCCTAGTAAGGGTGTGGTTTCACATACTCTGAGAAAAAAACCGAGGACAGAGAGCTACACAAGAGAAAGGTATCCAGGCTAATAAGTCTAATGAAAAGAATAAAGCTAGATAGTTCTAGTTCTAAATATAGGGAGGACAACAATAGATCTGCAAAGGTCGCAGTGGGATAGGACAAAAAGCCACTCCAATTCTAATCTATATAAAATGACACCCAAAACGTCATAGTATATTTTCACTATGGACTTGTCTATTTGTCTATACCACATTGACACTGGTAAAATATTGGTGCAATGATAGGAGACTACATTTTCCAGCCCTTTTAACCACCCGAATTTACCATGTGTCTTCATAATCAAATTTATTTTATATAAAATATGGCAAAATAAATAAAAAAAAAAACATATTCAATTAGTATTCTGGATATCCTGGTAAAGGAAATTGTTCGCTGAATTTAGTAACTTGATCATTAAGAGCAGATATTTTAGCTTTAATATCGGAATCTTCATGTACGACTTTTTTAAAGTCTACAAGTTTAGGTCCAGATATAGCACTGATTTCTTTTGCTAATTTCAATCCACGATCTATAAAATCTACTACTACATCGATGTCTTTTTCTTTCAAGTTGCGCGTTGTTAGAGCTGGTGTACCTGAAAAAAAATCAAAAATGTCATAGTTTTATTCTATAAGTATTTTAAATTCAATTTGGTAGAAGTGACCTTATACATACTCAATTACAGGACAACACAGTTATTGGGGATCAAATAAATTAAAAAACGTATTATTTTTCACTAGTTAAAAATTTGATTGTTTCACTCACCTAGTCTAATGCCCGAAGGATTCAAAGCACTTTTATCTCCAGGAACAGTATTCTTGTTACAAGCAATATTAATTTCTTCCAGAACCAATTCTGCTTTAGCTCCTGTCAATCCTACAGATCTAAGATCAACTAATAACAAATGTAGATCAGTCCCACCAGTCACTATTTTGTATCCTTTGGATTGTAGTCCGTCACTAAGTCGTTTGGCATTTGTAACAATTTGAGTGGCATATTTAACAAATTCTGGCGTATTGGCTTGTTTCATTGATGTGGCAATAGCAGCAATGGCATGATTGTGGGGACCACCTAAATAATAAAAATATTGAAATAAAATATTTTTGTCCATTTGTGTCAATACTAATAAGTTACTTTTAAAGTTAAGTTGTTAAATTACCTTGTAAACCAGGAAATACTGCTTGGTTGATTCTATTTTCGAAATCGTACATAATTTTTTCTCCTTTCCCATTTACAGATTTTACTCCTTTTCTGAAAAATATAACACCGGCTCTAGGACCACGAAGACTTTTATGTGTAGTTGTAGTTACTATATCACTATATTCAAATGGACTTGGAGTTACACCTGAAAAACAACATTCAAGATTTTCCTATGAGATCAAATAAAAAATTATTACCTGCTGCTACTAATCCAGAAATATGTGCCATATCTGAGAACAAATACGCGCCTACTTCATCACAGATTTGTCTGAATTTTTTATAATCAAGTGCGCGTGAATGACAGCTGACACCAGCCACTATTACTTTTGGCTTAAACAGTTTTGCACAGTCTAATAGTTTATTGTAGTCAATCAATCCAGAATCTGGGTCTACCTGAAAAAATATATAAAATGATTTAAATTCAAAGCTAAAATCTTATCTTGTGTGACATATTTCAAATTCATCTTGTTAATGCTATAGATATATTTTGCAGAAAATGTTTTATAGGAGTTACAATTGTATTGTTTTTCAAATAAATATTTTCAATCAAATTTCAATAAAAACATTACTATTTATACAAATATCCGGATTATAATTGTGCAAATCTAAATTTGGATTAGTAATAGATAATATTTTTTCCTAATTGCGTCAGCAACATTTAATTTGTGACCCCTTGCTTGCCAAAGATGTCATACTTGTTATCTAAAGAGTATCCAAGCTGGTAACATTTCGGAAATATCAATTTGTAATCCTTATCATCTCTCGAAAATAATATTGGTGAACTGATTGTGAAATTATAACATAAAGCAATCAGCAAACTATTGCATAGCTTTGTTATTGGATTCATAACATTTGTTGTTGCCTGTTGTAATTAATGACCTCGGGGGGGCTGATATTACACTGAAATAACAATTTACACACAAACACCTTTGTTAATATCTTAAGTAATAATTGTACTTTTTATGCATAAATTTTGTACTCTTACTTTATATGGCATGGATTCAAAGAAAATGGAAGTTGCAGATATTTTTTTATTTCCAGTGAAAAAACCATGAGTTAAATGTCCACCATCAGGTAAATCTAATCCCATGATTCTTCCATGGGGTTCCACAATACCTGTAAAAAGAATAGAAAGAATAAAAATATTTAATGAAATTATGGAAATAAATGAAATATAAATTGTGCTAAAATTAATCTGTTTTATAAAAATAAATTATAAAAATACACATTTTAAGGTACCTATTATTTTCTGTAAGTTCCTTGTGGCATTACTTATTCTTTTTTCTCTTATTTTTTCGTTGTGTCAGATAGGGACCAAAAATTATTTTATTAATTTTATTACTAGTTAATCTTGACAACGGTAGCTGGAACGCTACCGAAACGTCAAAATACAAAACAATATTGTGGTTTGATTCCCAAAAGAATAAAAGAAAAAAGTACCTATTATTATTTTTTTTCAATCATTCAGAGATCTAAATTACCTGTGTATACAGCAAAATTGGCAGGTGATCCTGAATATGGTTGGACATTCACCCCCCACTTTTCAGGGTCCAATTTATAAGCTTCCAAAGACCGTTTCTGTGCCAGAATTTCAATTTCATCAATAAACTCATTGCCTCCATAGTATCTGTAATTAGAATGTCGACAATGATTTGAATGATTTTGCTGTATTAATCTTATTTATATTATGTTAGTGGTGTTACTTTCCATTATTGACAATATGTAAAATATTGTACTGTTTAGTACACAGTTCTGACAAATGGAACATTTTTTATAATTATCTTAGAGAAATTAGCTAAATAAGAGCAATAACTATGTGGGAATATCAATTTCCATGAAATATAGAGTACAAAATAATACCTCTCTTCAAACAAAATAGACAACTTTTCAATTTAGTATATTAATTACAATTATTATACACTAGGTTAGGTTAGGTTTATGGTGAGTGGGTCTATAAGGCCCTCCACTGCGACTTGCAAGAGTCTATTGTAGCTCACACCTATTCAGATTTCACCAAACAAATTCAGCTCCTTAACAAAACCGATTAGTTTATTTATGTTTTATTATACACTAACCAAAACCTAAAATATCAAAAACTGCTGCTTGTGATTGTACATCTCAGTGAATTCAAACTAAACATCAGATGTACTGGAGCACATGCCAAAACAGGAACACAACAAAATGCTGGTCAAAAAACCCTAGGAGTTGCTGACTAACAAAATATTAAACCTCAGCAGGGGCCAGGAAAGGAAAGTTATGAGAAAAGGAACCAGTCACTGCTCCCTAAGGAAGCACATGCATACAATTAGCATATATAGGGAGGAACCTAGCTGCCAGTTATGCATGGAAGAGAAGGAAGCAGCCTCAAATTATATTCAATGTGTGAAGCACTGGAGGATTTCTCCAAAAAGGACCTAGTGAAAAGACTGTTGAATCTGATAAGGGCTACTGGCCTACAGCAAAGAGTACAAAAAGCCTAAAGGCTGAAGTGTTTAGGTCTCGAAGCCTCTGATGGTGGTGCTGAACTAATCAATCAGTAAATCAACCAAAGTATTTTGGATACTAAGCACTAAGGGACCAAAAAATAGGCACTGAAAATTTGATTTCAAATACAACAAAGCAGCTACTAGTTATTCTTATTCCATTCTCTTGAAATTATTTGCAAAAAAAGTAATTAAACATAAAAGAAATGATTAAGTATAGTTGAATCAGTCATACTTCTATTTTTAAATTATTAGAATTTTACACTTACCGTTGCCCAGGAAGACCTTCTGAATACTTATTATGTAGGCAGGAACTAAGGCACTGTAGAACAGGCATGGTGGTGAAGTTTTCAGAAGCAATCATCTCCAAACCAGTCACCTGACGTCTTTTTTCTTTTTTAATTAGATCCCATAGTTCAGGATCAGCATCCCAAAGATTTGCATTCAGTACTTTACTAATATCACTCATCTTATTTGTAACGCTAAAAGGTCTTCTCAACTGAGAGAATAATACTTTTTGAATCTGTGGTTGAAAAAAAGCCTTTAAACTTTTCATACTACCTACCATGTTTAAAATCAATACAGAATAAAAAGTAGTCAACAGCTTAGTTGTTGATTAGAACATGTTAAACATTAATTAAAAACTAACTGATAAATAAAATAAACCGCTTCATAAAGGTTAGAATGCAAAAATATACTAACCTCAAACTAATAAGTTTATCCACTGAAAATTTATTTTAATTATTATAATGTTTACTACACCAATACGATTTATATATCAATCAAGAAACTCTCGAAATAATAAAATACGAGTTTGATAACCTCAACCTCCATATAAAAACGACAAGATAGGTCAATAAAAAGATAATGAAGAAAGAGGTCAAAATTACTAAATTCTAACAATAACTGTAAAGAGTAAGATAATAAAGATTTTGTTATTGAACTTTTAATAGAAACTAGTGCATTCATTTATATTTATACATTTAAATTTTGCTTACCTGAAAAAGCTCAACAGGTTGTTATTTTTAGTACTCCAGTTTGACTACTAGAGGGCGTAAGCGTAAAATTAGAAAAAAGTTATAAATAAAAAACACAATTCTTAGGAAGTTATGTCTTAAATCGATTAACGCCTTATATTAATTATGAATATTTAGATGTGGGTCTGCATTGACCGAAATTAGCCCCAGAACTTTTTTTTTCAAAATGCTATTATATGTGATCCGTCTTATTATTTAGGAAGCTTAAAAATTTTTAAATTACTAATTCTGCTGGACTAGCAGAATTAGTATTTTCAAAATTTTGAGGAATAGAAATTAGAAGACTAGCAGCATTCATGGCTATAATATTTCTTTCACCTACCTTACTTGAAAACCAATAATATGAACACCGAAAGGGCGGAAAGTGTTGAGCAGTCCAAGGGCGATAACAATGTTGGTATAAATTAAAAAAAAACGCGGATCGTGCAAAAATAGTGTAATTTTGTAATTACTTTTTAAATCTCTAAATTATACGACACACTACCTATATATTCAGTTGATAGGTATTCTACAAATACGTTTTGAATAATATTATCTTAACAACCTTATTTCTTATCATCTTTTTTATTAGTTCTTGTCAACTTGGAATAATAAACGAGATACTACCAAAGGCATTTGTTATTATTTATTTAACGAGCCCGGTGTGATTAAATAACTATGAATTTATCTACCGAGAAAAGTTTTTATCTAAGAATGAATAAAATTTTAAAAAAGTAAAAGAAACAGCTAAAAAGGATTTATTACAAAAAGCGTGGGGTGCTTTGTTATCTTCAAATAGCTCCATCAATGTTATTTGTCAAGAAAAATCGAAAGTGAAAGTACAGGATGAAGTAGTTGTGTGCACCAAAGTACCAGTAACTAGTGACAACTGCCCAACACCTGGCCAGTTTTCACAAGTTTTCCTAAACAGGAACGAACTAACAAACGACAGCAAGTACTGAGTTATTCAATCAAACAAAACAATACTTCTTATTTTATCAACTTCCTGTGGGTACTTAGGCATTTCCTCTCATAGAAGTCAGAGATGTATATTCCTTCCAAAACAGTGGTAGTTTATCTCGACTTTCACAGGATGTGTGACAAGCGTGACATGACGTCGAAAAAAGATCTTATCTTAATGGCAGTGGCGTGTGTAGTTATTAAGGAAAAGTGTATTATTAAACGAAAACCTCGGTCAAAATGGGTGAAGACTTGGTTACAAAAACTTGCTACATATTCTCATATTAATTAATCTATTAGAGGAATTGAGACTGGATCCCTCAGATTGGCATAATTACTTGAGATGGAATCAAGACACGTACTTTGAATTATTATCTCTAGTAGCTCCTTTAATACAAAAAGAAAACACTCGTATGCGGCAAGCTTTAACGCCACATGAAAGACTCACTGCTACATTACGATTTATAGCAACTGGAAGGAGCTACGAAGATCTGAAATTTTTGTTGCGATCACTGTATTCTTTATTTTTTATTTGCCATAAACAGGGATAACTTCTGTAAAGTTCTAGAAATTCAGTTATGAAATCTTTCGACATTACTCTTAGATCATTCATTTTTTGGAAAAAATGTCAAATATAAAAATAATTAACCCGACACAGGTAAAAATATGAAACGTGTACAGACTTGTTGCACATACACTGTCGTTCTTCTCCGTACAATGAGCACTGCACACGTTAGAAATCAAAACTATCTTGATTTCGAACAAGTGGATTGCGCATTCCAAATTTCGAACGGCGGAAAGCCATACACACAACATTTTCACTGTACCCCGTAACACGCGCTTCCTTCCTAGTGAGTGGGCCCCTTAAAAATAAAATTGTGAATTTTTAAAAAAATTGCCATGCCAGCATAAAAACACTCGTGTATATAAATAGGATAAAAGAAAAAAACATTGAATTAAAAGCGCCAATTCAACATACATTCTTTTTATTTTATATTTTTAATCTGCTTACATTTATGTTTAACAAGAAAACTCAAAATAAAATTTTCATAATTTTTTTATTGCAGTACTTTTAAAATCTAAGCAAGTATTTTCATTGTAATTACGAAATATACAGAGTGGCAATAAATACAATTTTATTAAATACAAAATTTTGTACAAGCAAACAAAACTATATCCGGGAACAATAGATTTAAATAAAAATATAAATTGGGATGAAAAAACAAGTATATTTCTCATATTAATAATTTAATTTAATCTTCGTGTTAGTAATGACAAAAAAAGTATAAAAACGGAAAGTCCACAACAGTCATAGATTAAGCGCTGGCTTCAGCATAGCATAACATTTCACACATACCAACAATATCAAGATTTAAGAATTTTACTCTAAATTTAGTTGACATCCTCATTAGGCAAAATTATCCCTTAACCTACAATGTAAAACAAAATACTTCGTAAGTACGCAGATTCTAGAACACTCAAATTTTATAATATCTTCACCCAAATATGTCAACTTTCTTTAGTCACCCTTATACTATAAAAAAAAGAATTCATTAAAGTCAGCGTTTAATCGTTTTACATAAAAATAAAAATGTTGAATAATAAAAACGAAAAAACAAAGTTCGGGATAATTACAGTATATACAGGATGTGCAGTTTATTAATAAGATCGATCTTGTAACTTGAAAACGGCTACAAGAAAAATATTAAAAAGTAGTGCTTTTTCTCAGTTGAATTTTTAAAAAATACAAATACAACCAAAAAGAAGAAACTGAACATTCTGTATATTCCTCAAAAGATGGAGGATCAACCGATAGGGCAAATACAATTATAAAATAATTATTAATTAAATTTCAAAAAAAATTAATAAGACTAGGTTATTCAAAATTTGGCGAAACACATTTTTTCTCGATTATTTACAGAGTGCTGACGAGTCAAAGCAATTTCATACAATAATATCACAATAGCGTCAACACAACTGAAATAAATGTGTAAAAAGTTTTACAATAGAATTACGTTTAATTCCTTTAATTGTATTAAATCCTAATTATCATGATAATAATATTAAACATATTTGTTTGAAAATTGTCTCTTCAATACTCAAAACTAAACCATATCCACTTTACACCCACTGTTTATACTGAGGCTTCCTCAGTATAAAGTGTGTTCAGTTGAAAAAAACCAACCATTAATATTTCCGAATTACACGTCAAGTTTTCACTTGAGGGGGACACTTTTTGGGTACTTTATTTCTAAACTATTAAGATTGGATCGTTTTCAAATTGTTGTGGTTCTTATGATATGGAATTAGAAAATTAATTCCCAAATCAATTTTGCAAATAGGAAGTAGTTAAGGTAAAAAAAGAACCGAAATCTCATGCATCTTTTCGAAAAGATTATTCATTTATTTTACACAATAAGTAAATTGGTAAAAAAGGTTCAACAAAACTGATGTAGTGATACCATATCAGGGTATACAAAACCTAAAAATAAGTCTTTAGATGTTTGTGTTATATTAAATGAACATCTGTGGAGCTTTATAAAACGGAGTAAAAGCACCAGAAAAACGAAATTTCTGAAAACATTGTAAATATTACCACTAGATCTTCCACATCAAAGAGTTGTCACCTAAAATTTAAGAAAATCATGTGAACCTTTTCTGTAATAATTGAGATTTCGCAGGTACGATCAAAATGGTAAGTAGTATCTTCAATAGGTACTTATTTAATACAAACGCGAACGTCTGTCACAATTATTTCAGTTTCAATAACTCATGTGAAAATGGTTTCAAGAGCCTTTTCAGTCGTAGATTCTGAATGCCTAATCCCCGAATGAATATATGAGTTCAAATTGAACCTTTCACATGAAGCTGAGAGTCTTCAGTGACAAATTTTAGAATGTGTTATATGTGACCTTTCACACAGGGATAGTTTTACATGTTACTACAAGTCAAATCATAGACGGGAGCGGTTTTGAGCCCAGAAACTGAGGGGGAATATTTCTCATACAATAAGAAACTATAATGTTGGATGGATGTGTGTGGGACTGTACACGTACTTCACTAGAGCTGGTAAGTGCCTCACAAGCTATTTCAACAGAAAGTCCTATAAAGAAGTTGGCAAAATTTTGTAGGCGAATCTAGGCAACAAAATCCACGTTTAAAAAATGTTTAAATAACGCAAAATAATTTTCAGAATCACTGGTGTGTTTTTAAAAGCCTCGAATAGTCTAAAATTCCGTTTGTTTAATAAACTAGTAGGATTTTGAAATAAAACTTATTTAAAGTAACAACATAACTATGTAAAATTATTATCAATTTTTTCACAAATATATGCACCGGGTTAATTAGTTAGTATAGAACTGTCAAGGTCTACCTCCTTTTTTTTTCACAAATATAAGATTTTGATAAATTTTCAGCACACTGTAAAAGTTCGATTATTACTAAAACATAGTGCCACCATAAATATTTTAAAACATTTAAAAAAAAATTTCGTCAGTAATCCTGAATAACCCGACTACAAAATATCAACATGTGAATACACCCTAAAAACAATAGACAGACTTATTTGTCAATTAAATAAATATTTACAAGTGTTATACATAGCTGATAAATTGCCGTTTTGAGTTATCTGAGATAATCTGAATGATAAGCATTTTAGTCCAGATGCCAACTACAGTTTCCTCTGTTTAATTTAAGAGGAGAAATAATTCTTTAATTATTTGGTTAACAGTAATATTAAACCAGTACCTTATTTTTATATAATTTAATCCAATTCATTATTGAAGTAGAAAAGTGAGAAGTTCTTCAATAATAACATTAATTGTCAAAAACAATCTACAGTTTTATGCCCAAAAATAACTAAAGTAACAAAAGCATTTACTTAGCTATGATTAATACCAAAACTTACTCAAACATTTTGGTATTAAAACATTTATTTAAGTTGAAAACGTTTTAAAATGAAAAGCATGTTAACATCCGAAAGTTTGAAGAATTAAAAAAAATTGTCCAGTCTGCTAATTTAATAATGAACAAGAGACATAAATTGTTTTAATTTAATATTAATGCTTGTATCCACATCCTTTTCAATTAATGATTGAAACAAGGCAGTAATTAATTGTTCTAATGAACATATCCCCCCAATTGTCATTCCTGCTCAGTCAATTATGGACAAAAGGCAGTAATTCGGAAGTAATGAACGTATTCCTGGAAATTATCAAAACAGCTCAATTGATGATAAACAAAACACAATAATTAATTGGTTTGATTCAGTATTAATGTACATATTTCTATCAATTGCCCACCCTGCTCAGTTGAATAATGAAATAATTGTTCTAATTCAGTATTAGTGAACGTAT
The DNA here is from genome assembly GCA_910591695.1 of Galerucella pusilla. NCBI lineage: Eukaryota > Metazoa > Arthropoda > Insecta > Coleoptera > Chrysomelidae > Galerucella > Galerucella pusilla. Next base: position 186,620 of record CAJUYI010000169.1, read on the forward strand.
ATTTGGCAATCAGTTGAATAATGAA